>VZTE01001982.1:567366-669039 GCA_013397775.1 Eulacestoma nigropectus | reverse complement strand
GGGGGGGAGGGGGGGGGGGGGAAGGCGGGGGGAGGCGAGGCGAGGGGAGGCGAGGCGAGGCGAGGCGAGGCGCAACCTTATGGTGACCTTTCAGTACTTAAAGGGTACCTACAAGAAAAATGAGGACAAATTTGCAATACATTTTGTTAATTAATTTCTTCCCCAAATTGAGCCTGTTTTGCCTGTGATGGTAACTGGTGAGTGATCTTTCCCCGTCCTTATCTTGGGCCATGAGCCTTTTGTTATATTTTTTCTCCCTTATCCAGCTGAGATGGGGAGCGAGAGAGCAGTGCTGGTGGGCACCTGGCATCCAGCCAGGGATAACCCACCACACAGGTATTTAATAAACTGATACTAAGCCTTCATTAGTAGTGGTTCAAATTTGCATGAATTTGATTCCTTATGCTCAATGACAATAAAATATTTCCTGAATACAGATTTCAGATGACAATATTTTTCACTCTTAATGTATTGCCATTAAATTAAATCCATAATGGAATGGTATATTTACTATGCTACCAAATCAAAGGGAAAAGGGTCCAGAAAACAAAAAAAGGTATGAAGATGGAAGACTGACCGGTTTGATAGTCTGAGTGATGTATATTTTATTCTGAAGATACTGCTTGCAATATCACCTGGAAGTAACAGAAAATGATTCTCAAAATAGGAAGTGCATATAGTATAAATCAGTGCAAATTTTGTGGTTTCATTACATTGTCCTATACTTCAGGAACTATGCTAATGAAATGAATGGAATTATTCGCCTAATCAAAGAAGCGTAGCTTAGCTCATAATACATACTCCTCTGGCAGTCTGAACTATTAAGCAAATTTAAAAAGAAAAAAGAAAAAATAAAGCTTGTTAATATACTCTATCTATCAAACACACTGTTATCCAAGAAGGCATGACAAAGTACTTTGAAATAGTTGTTCCTTTACCAAAAAACAGTCGAAAGGTTTATAAAAATACTAAGTATTATTTCAGCAGTCTTAATGTCATCCCATTTCCCCTGATCTTGAGAGAAGTGTTTGAATTCTTGTCTAACAGGGTCATAATTCTGCATCCATGTGCACTAAAAATTTAGATTGCTAATGTATAATTGTTGTATTGTATATACATTGAATAAAATGTATAAACAGTTGTATTATAGACAAGGAGATAGTAACAAATCTCAGAAAGTTCTGAGGTTTAGTTAAAAATTGAGTTTTGCAAATATTTTCCATTTCCACACTTCCATCTAACATGTAACTGACTGTTCCCTACAGCTACATGTAGGAAGAATATCAGGCTACAGGAGGACTATCAATAACTGGGTTTTAGCCTCATAATGCACCTTTCAAAATAATTTTCAGAGTTTAGGTTGTTCATATACGGGCAATGCAGATTGAAGGGTGCAAATTACAAAGTATATATGAAAGTAAGCAGCTACTCTATAACAGAGACTGCTTCAAGCCCACTACCTCTGCCATATCACTGAGAAATACTGTGTTTTCCAAACCTGTGTTGAGAAGCTGGATCAGTTTTGTAAGATGTGTCCCCACCACTGCAATGTTCCTGATTCTACCACACTCAAAAGATCTATCTGAGAAGGGCGAACACAGAGATTATAGGACAAATATGGATTTAAAAATGCCCATTATGATGGCCACTGAAATCTGCTGTTGTTTGGAATGGTGTTGAGACATTGTGATACTAAATATAGAGGCTCTTCTCACTCCTTCCCTAGCAACTTCCCCTGCTCATGCCTCTTCAGTAAAAGACTTACGAAATCAAGCAATAAAAATACAAGGATGGCTCCATAGGGACGCAATTGACTAATGAAGTAAAGTGTTTTTTCAGGTAAGCATTTAGAATGAGAAATTGATACACTGATACAGAGAAAAAGAAAGAAAAGCTTTTGTTCCTTGTGAAGCGTGAAGATGTTTACTCTAGAGTTTTGTTTGCTTAACCTGCTAAGTGACTCATTGCAGCAGAGTTGAGCCCTTCACCTTAAATCATCCGCAGGGTAATAGAGGGTAAGAATAAATAGCTGGGTGCTGTGATCAGAAGTGCTACTTTTCTCTATAATGCCTGCATGGAGAAAGTGTTTTACGAGAGCAGGGTTTAAAATAGCTGAAATTTTCACGTCATAAAGTCTCGGTATAAGTTTACTGAGTAACCTAAACACAATAGATAAAAGATAGTCAAGTATTGTTTGAATAACAGCTCTTGACAAAAAAAGGAAAGAATATAGAGGAAGATAAGGTAAAAACAATATACAATCCTAATCTATATGTTCTAAATAACCAATCAAGAAATTTTCTTTTTTAAAGACTATTAACAAAAACAACAAATGGGCCAAACTGAAAGCTTGGTTTTAAGTTTAATTTTCAATTTCTCTGTTCTTTCCAGGAATTAAATACTTCATACATATAAAATACGTATGAATACATATACGAATGTATCCCTTGGTATACAAACATGCATATTACAGGAAAAATTTAATCTTCATATAATTTTATGGGAAGTCAGCAAAAAGTATAGTTATTCGTGATTTATGGGCACATATCTAAGGATGATATACTTCCTCATATGTACTTGAATATATGTGGACACTAGGAAAAATGTAAACAATAATAATTCCATTGAAATTACTAAATCATCTACAATACCTAAGTTTTCAGAAAATAATGCGCTTATCATGAAGACCTGGCACAGAATATCACAATCAGGAACTGAACTGTCCTAGCAAAATATCCAAAATTTGTTACTCTAGATATCTGAGATATCTTAAATTTCCATATCTGTTCCACAGAAAATAACCTTTGTTTTCATTATGTATGGTTGTCTAAAATAGATTATTAATTTAAAATGTTTTTCTGATTATCTGATTTTATCTGATGATTGATATAAACTTTTCTGCTGGAGGACATAAATTTGCTGAAGAGCCCTTGAAGAACTGAACAGATATGCAACGAGAACAGACGTAATTAATAGACTCACAAAAAGGAAGATTCTAGTGGTGTATTAGTTAACTTATTAGAGAGACGGAAACTTAGAGAGATGTACCTGTACAGTTGTTGTTATTTAGTTTCTGTCTTGCACCCAAAATTGATCAACTCCTGTTTCTCTCCAGGAGGGACTGGCAATGTAATCTTGCCTTTATTATTGCAGGTTGACACACATTACTGATGACCTGTAGCTACCCTGCTCTTAAGATATGACAAAACTGGTAGTTGTTACAGTCCAGGACTGTCTTGTCTACTATTTCGGGCTTAGGTGTCAAAGTGCTAGCAGTGGCAGGGGTGGAGAGCACATGCTGGAGCAGTGGAAAAGCAAGAGGAAGAAGCAGTGGATAGGAGCTATTATGAACTCACCACAAGCCCCAGTGGAAATCCTCCAGTCCTGTGTGGTGGAGAGACAAGCCAGAAATGAGCCTGGGAACAGGGTAATGAGGAGCAGATTTTGAGATTTTTTTGTCTGCTCATATTTCGTATCATCATTGATATATATTTGAACAGGCAATAAATGAAATTAATTTTGACCAAGTCAAGTATGCTTTTCCCATGACAGTAAGTGGTAAGTAATCTCTCTGACCTTAGGTTGACCAAAAAACTTTTTTTCCATCTAATTTTCTCCTCCCATCCTGTTTGAGGAGGGGGAGTGAGCAAGCAGCTGGGTGGGCATCTAACGGTCGCAGTTAACACACCAAAACTGCACAGATACCAGAAGATGTGAATGGTTGATGCAGATGCCAAGTCAGCTGGGTGGTACTGTGGGAATCACAGTAACTTCCTGGAAGTACACTGTGATGACAGAGATGCATGGCAGACCCGCAGGATGCCTAATGATGCTCCAAGGAAAATGCTGTCATTTTCTGTGATGTGTGACTTCTCCACTTGAAGATCCACTATTTCATTTCTTGTTCTTGTCTCTTAGCATTGAGACCCTACAGCCTCCCTAGGCAGTCATCTGGATACTTTGATAAATTCATGCTAATACTAAACAAAATAATAATGATTTTTTTTTTTTAAAAGACGTATATTATTTCTTGTTCTACCATTAGTAGTCATAAAGTATGCTTAATCATCCTGTCATTTCCTTTACATTCCATGTAGTTTTCAAACCAAATATCACTGCTGCCTCAGTTTCTTCTTTCCCTTGATGTCTGTATTTCACATCTCTAATAATTTATATTTCTGTCCCCTGAAGTGTCTCCTATTAGTCCTTTTTTATTTAAGTCCGCTGCCCAATCCTAGAGGCATTATGCCAGATGTCTTCCATGCCGAACAAAGCATCATAATTACCTTCTGTGTCTTACAAGCATTATTCCACTTAATGAAGCAGAGGTTATAGGGAAAGGTAAGATGTTTTATTAGCCCCATGAATGTAATTTAGATTATCATAGCAGCAATAATGTCATTATGCACTTTTGTAATGCACTGCAGCCTTTTCCTCTATAAAGGAATTATTCCTGATTTATTTGTGCAAAACATAAATAACGCTGCTAATTTAGAGTAAGTTTGCAGTCCATTGAAACACACAGTTCTTTTCTGCCTTAAGAACATCTGCCTAGTTAGTCCTCCCTTTTTATTTTACCATTGTATTGTGCATTTTTCCCTTTCATTGCTTTTTATGTCTTTGGCTTTTGTAAGGCTTTTTAGTCTGCCCCTCTCACCCCTAGCTCTATTACTCTTTCATACTAATCCTTGCTTTCTCCTTATTTACGGATCATTAAGAGGTCCTACTGTACCATTTTGTTTCTCATTACCCTTCTTCCATGTCAACACACTTTTGTAAGTTTTCAAGTTTCTGAAACTTCTTTTATTAATCTGTAGTATTTGCTGATGTATTTCTTCTAGATCACTTCCAGGTAAACTATCTTCAAATTATAGTCTAATCTGTTCTGCCTTTCATTTCAGCTAATTATTCTACTTTCTGAAGCAAAGTGATCTGATACATAGTGTAAGAACTCATTAGACAATCTTTTATTTTTCATACTGTCAAATTTTAGGAAGTCAGCATGGGTCCTTGAGTTGCCTTCTATAGCCAATACAGAGAGTTTGGTTGACATTATGCCTTCTGATTAATGTGTATGGTGCATAACCACAGCGGACTAAAATGTGTTCTGTTCCATTCCTTTTGGGCTATATTACTTTCCTTACAAAGGTCCATAAGTAGCAGATTCTGTATATTGGAGCCTATGGTAAAAAAAAAAAAAAAAAAAAAGGAACAATTGGAAACATTTCAGAATATTAACTCCTGCAAAGTTTTGTATCCAGAAGCATTTTGTGGGTTTAGGAGGGAACTTGAAAGAAAGAAGGAAAAGCAAGCTTTAAATGAAGATTGACATGGAACCTTGACTATGCAGCCATCATGCCCTCTTCCATGAAAGAAACAATATTGAGTCTTTAATATTTTATATTGTATCCTAACTAAGCTAACCCATTACATCCCTTTTATTTTACAATTCTATTGCCATTTATTCTAACATAAATGAAGGGAAAGGACATATTTTTACGGAAGTCTGAATCAAGGTGCATTCCACTCTGATTTCACTGTGGCCCCAAGATCCCAGTAAATATTTTCGATGATTTTCAAACTATCAGTGAAATTTCACAGAACTATTTTCAGAGAGTCCTTCTCTACACAGTCAAAGGCTTTCTTTAACTTTAGTTATTCAAGTGCTAAAGGAAGATATCTGCCTTTCTCATTGAATCTAGAATTTACAAAACAGTCCTGTGATCTCTTGCATTCACTTTCACTCATCCAGTCTCTGTTGGAATGTCTTTTGATATTTCTGTATCAGGACCAAGTTAAAAACTCAGTAGGTATGACAAGCTTTCCAACAGACAAGACATTGCAAACTTCATCAAAATGACAATAGCTGTTTATCTTTTAGCAGCTTAGAAATAGACTGCTTTGTGTCCCACTAGAGATAGTCACGATCAATTTATTGATTGTTATTTGGAAGTTATTTTCCTCAATAAAGCATGAGTGATCCCAAGAATAACTTTACTTCTATTTTCAACCCCAGCAGGAAAAAAAACCCACCACAACTCCACATATTGCTCCTTCAATGTGAAGCATGGTACCTTCAAGTTAAAGAGCAATAATCATTCTACAGTAACCATTCTACAATAAACATAAACAATGAACAGTTATCTGTGGATGTCTTACCAAACCTTAAGCCTATTCAAAGCTGTTTATATTTCTCCGGTGCAGATATCTTTTTGCATTGCAGATACGTAAAGCATCTAGATCTGCAACTTTAAGCTTTAGTGGTTTTGCTCTAGAAGCACACTAAGCTTTTGGGCTCAGCTATAAATGCACTTGGAGAAAATATATTTCCAAATTCTTTTGAATGACTCATAATCTGGATGTCTATTTATTTTTCCTGATGGAATAATTTAGCTTTAATTTTATAGCAACCAATCTATTTTGATCTTACCCCTTTTTAATACATATCTTAGAGTTTCTTATATCTGACAGATAATTAGTGTTGTGCAATTTTTTTTTAGAATGTTCAATCGGTTATGGATTTTTTCTAGTCTAAGAACAGTTTATACTGCTTGAAGCTTCAGTTAGAGTTTCTTATTTTTAAAATTGATATTTTTCTTTAAATAATTTTTTCAGAGATGCTTTCATGTAAGTACCAATTACTACATTTGCTGTATTAAAAATAACTTTATATTAGATAACACATAACACAAATAATATACTTATGATAATTTAAAATAAAAATACTGCTAAATAATGTATTTATATATTATTTCATATAAATATTGCACATCATTTTTCAGAGAATGAAAGTGCAGCTTGCCATCTTGTTGAGCTGTGACTCTTCTGCTATCCATTCAAAATAGCAGCTATATGGATATGAATATATTAAGTTTAAAGAGATTTATATGAACTTATTTCATCTAAACAAGTATCTCTTGGAGCATATTTTGGAGAAATACACTCTTTTTGAGCTGTTTTTTATTTTTCTTTTAGTCTCTCAGCAGATGAAAGGTTTTTGAATGCTTCACTTTCATTATTTTGAAGTTAAATATTTAATTTGGTCTTAAAACTCCCTAGTTTCTATTGAATTAATTTTCAAATTTTTTATTTATATATTTTTTATTTCTCTTCTAATATGTACATTGTGATAAGCATCCATTTTTCATTTTTAATTGATAAACTAAACCAAAAAGCATTGAAATTTTCAGTCCTCATCTTGTTACACAAAAACGAGAACATGTAGCATGTCGGGGTTTTTTGCATTTGCAACATATTTACCTCTGAAAACTCTGTCTTCCTTTTTCTTTCTTTTTTATTTTTTAAAATTTCAGTATACAGAAAGCTTGATTGATCAAGCCATCCACTAACTAGACTCTTTTCAAATTTAATTTTTTAGGAAACATCTCATACTACCAGATTATTTTTATCATTATGCTAACTCAACATACCTCAGTGTCCTGACCCTTTAATTGAGAGTGAAGTCCATCTTCCATGATTACCTGTTTTTCTATTTGCAGATATTATTTTACTGAGGCCAGCAGAAGCACCACTATTCACTACATTTTGATCAAACACTCATTTCATGTTTGAAAAATTAATTCTGTAAAATAGTTCCTTATGCAAGAAGGGCTTCAAACCATTTTTCCTTTATTGGATATCTTGCCCTTCTGTTCTTACTAAAGAGTGGTCTGTACTTCTCTCATTTTATTTATTTGTTTGTTTACTTGGTTCCAGTTTCTGAAGGCAGCTTATGGACTTCTGGAATATTTATCTCTGTCCATCACTTTGCTGCTCTTGGCTATTTCCTTCAAAATCTGGGAAACAGCAGGTTAGGAGTCCTTAATGATACAAACATTCTCTGCAGAAAGTCCTAAATTATTGCTCTCTCTGAAAGACTTCAAATTAATAAATTGCCTTGATAAAAGGCTAGGTTACGCCTGTTGTCTGAATTTTACCTGACCAGGAACTGAACTGCAATTCAAGGAATAACAAGGTAAACCTTAATTTTGCCTTGTTCCAGGTTAGAGAATAATGGGAGCTGGGCATTTACCTGGAAGAGATTATTTCCCTTCCTCCCTGTTCTGGTGTCTGAGCTGCCTGGGGCACCCACAGCAGAGATGAAAATAAAGGCTAACTGCCCTCATCTCTTCCTCTGCAAAAGGAGAGGATCCCCAGCATCAGAGGAGCTGCAACTCAAAGCAGAGTTAACAGCAGGAGCTGTGCTGAGAGCACCAAGACACTTCAGCATCTCTTGCATGCATCATCCATTCAAGGAGTGCTTCTTACACAATCCTTCTGGTAACACACACAATCCTTCTCAAATGACATGTAAACACTGTAACACAGTTGTAAATTTAGAATTATGCCAGTGCAATGAGGATAATGATTTAATTTTCAAAGAATTTTTAATATTAGCATAATCTATCTGTATTTAACACAAAATTGTATAAACCTTAGTAAAAGTGGGATTATGCTTAACATCAGCAGCTGCAAATTTGCATAAAGAAAAACTTTATCTAGAAAGTTTGGCATAAAGCAAAATAGATTTTGTATAAACAAAATATCTTAATTTTGAGTCAGCAATTCTGTCATTAATAAATATTAAAGTGAAGAAAATGCAAAAGTTTTACTTTTTCATAACATATTTGGATTCCATAAAAATTGGGATATGTGAGAAGTACCACATAAATATATCTAGTCCTGCCAAGAAACAGAGATTTTTAAACATAGAGTGAGAAGTAACACAATAAGACTTAAAACTGTTAACTCTGACCCACTAAACTTAAACTGATCTGTGGAGCAGAGATTTTTATATTGAGGCTTATTCTTTAAAAGAGAAAAGAAAATTAAGATATTGATAAAGTTCACTACAAATATTCAGTCGTAGTTTTCTGTCTTACTTTAGAGATCTCATATTGCCTAAACCCAGAGACCTAGTCCTTTTCCCAGATAATGGATTCTGTAAGCACTCTTCTTTTTTGCCTTACCTAGTTACAGAAAACGAATTCCAGCCTCCTATACAATTGCCACAAAATCATATTTCCATATTCACCAAAAGAACACACTGAAACAAAACCCACAAAACCCACACTGAACATGTAACACAAATCATCCATAAAACTCCACAACTGGGTGCTCTTCCACTGAAAAACTCCGATAGTAATGCCTGTATTTTACAAAAACACCACGTGCAAAGAGAGCAGACCTGACCTTCAGTAGACTCAAATACATACTTTTACATTTGCAATAGCGTTTTTCAGTGACAGGATGACTCCATGTTTTCTGTTTCTCCATTGGGACATCTGTCCTCTCTCACTTAGTAGTTAGATTACTTAATTTACAATATAAATCTCTAGTCTGAGAGGTTTTTTCATTACACAGCAAAATTTGCCTTTAAGTAAGTCAGAGCATAGGACATAGGAACTCTCACTCAACTAGTGTCAGCTTCAACACTGCTATTACTTTCTCAATCCTAAAGTATTTCTTGGAATACAGAACTATCCAACCATAGAAGATGACCTTCAAATATCCAGTGACATTGTCCTTCCTGTCCAATACTGCTATGACCTAACTGGTAGTCTACAGACTTTTCTCTTCGATTCTTTCTGGTTTTGCATTTCCTGTGGTATGTTGACATAGCTTCATATTCAGTTGGAATAAATGGAGTTTATCCCACGTTATATGGGTAAGAGAGACAGTAGTTAGGAGAGGGTATTTGGGACATGAAATATATTAGTTTTGTTGCTCTTCAGTAAGAGAAACAAACCAACTTCTGAGTAAAGGTTTTAGCAAGCAGATCATAATATAAAAATACATATTCATGCAGCAATTGTTCTATTAATAAAAAATTATAATACCACTGTAGTAGTAAACCTAATTTTATCAATGGATATGAGACAGACGGTTTAAAAGATTTTCCCAGTTAAGAATAAATACTTTGCCCATTGATAACAGTGCTATGTGATGAATATGTGCCACACCTATTATGAAGGTGAATTAAAGATTCTTCAATTTACACATAAATAGGATCTTGCATGAGGAAGAAAAAGATATCTCAGGTGTAAACTAAGCACCAGTGATAATCTTGATGGAATGAGAGAGTGTCAGAGCACACAGACACTTGCACTGCTCTTTGAGTAGCACTGGATCTCTTCTTCAGTAGTTGTACTAGAGAAAATAAACCAACAGCAATATAGTTACAAAACTAGAATATGAATTCATACCATGACTTTTGCCATGCAGACCTGACCTGGGAGTACTGTGATTTCTCTGATATAAAACGAGCTGTGATATAAACTACAGAGCTGTGGGTCCTAAGCGCACTAAGGATGCATCTCAAACACCTATTGGACCATCTCGGTCTCCTGCCCCACCTCTCCCATCTTCCCTCAGCCATTGAAATTACACTCACAGTCATTCCTATAAAGACTCATGCTCTCTTTAAATGGTAGAAGAAATGCAGAAAGAGAAGAGGACAATGCAAGAGGAACTCAAAAATCAAGTAGTCAAGACCTAGTAAACACAAGCATACATGCGCCTGGATACTGCCTCTGTGCTGCACTTGACAGAGCTTATGGACAAAGCAGATTTTAAAACACTTCCATTAAATTTACCATCTCTTCTCCTTCTTCCTGGACAGTCACTGACTGTTGCATGTGTACCCTGATTTAAGGACTGAACTCAAACATAGACATGTTATAGCTCTTGCTATCAGACATACTTTAGGGTATCCCACTTGGTCCGCAGCTACTCCTCCAGAAGATCACAGATTTGACACAGGTGTCTGTGGATACCGAAATGCTGCTAGCAGATGAATTTTCCAGCTTCTTGCATTAATTCTTTGAGAACCTTTCCTTTCTCACGCCGGATATGAAAACAGTAAGATAGTTTATCCAGACGATATTCACATCTGGTGTTTTGCTAAGTTCTCTTTATGGTACACTGAGAAATGTTTTACTGTGGATGTGATAGAACCTAAACCAACCACCCTAGGAGGAGTGTGAACACTGTCCAATTGCTTTATGGAACTGGACTATATAAAAATTATGGTAAAATTAATAAATAATTCATTCTTTTGCTGGATTTGATGTTGCTACATCTCTCTGTGCCTGGCTCTACAGCGACAGGTGTCCTGCCTGCCAATGACACCTGAATGCTTAAGGTGCCCTAATGTACCTCAAGACAGCATTTACTCATTTTCATTCAAAAGTGAAAATGTGAGCAAATGAGCCTTAAGAGACTTTCTTTAGTGGGGAGACATATGTTTTGGATCCCATTCTGATGATTCCAAGGAGGACCATTGTCGCCCTGAGATTTGCAGTCTTTTGATGTTTTCATTTCTGTGATGGAGTTCTGACACACTTTCTGTAAACACAGTTATGTTTGGCTAACCGTTCCTTTTTGTTTTCATTCTTTCTCTTGAGGTGGAGAAGTTTGATGGTCTTTTCGTTTGACCAGTGTGGTTGGAGAGGTGGTAACCTCATCCTCCAATCCACGGTCATTCCTAGAAACATATATATATGAAGTAAAATAAACAGCTGGGGCTTTTCCTGGCTTCTCTTTTCTATCCTGAACTAAGCTGAGTCTGCATCTTTCGTGTCCAAGTACGACAGACCATCCAGCTAAAAATTAGGCCTAAGAACATACAGTAGTTGGCTTGCTATATCTGTAGTAATAAATATAACATTCATAATTTATAAATTTAAATAGGATTATTAACTTCACCCTGCTAGGTATAAACCACAAACACGTTTTAAACTATCACTTAAATTATGCAAAAACATTTCCAGTGGAAATATTTCCTGCCTTCAAATCCCTTTGATTGACAATGTTTACCTCCAGCTTTCATATTGTTCATCTGGAACACTCTCTAAGGGAAACTTAAATATTTAGAAAATTGTAAAAAAGGACACTAAGTTCAAAGAGTTTGAAAAACTAGGACTTTGGATAACCCTAGAAATAAAAGAAGTCAATAAATGATGCTAACAAGTTATAGAAGGCATTTAATGACATAAGTTTGGTCTTGATAAGGATAAACAACAACTGAGCCTATGCATTCCTGTATGTACAACAGAAACCAACAGCAAAAGAGAAAAATGGATATTGGGAAGCAAATACAATACACTAAATTTCTTATAGATTTATGTTTATATGTGTATGTGTTATATCTACAAAAATACGTGTAAAGTGTATGATTAATTAGCATTACTGTTTACCGGCATGTTTACAGTCTTATACAAAATATAGCTTTCAGAACAGTATCACTTAATTTTTGTTGCAGAAGTACTTCTGTATATTTAAAAAAATGCTAAAGTGTGCTAGCAAATTCTGTATCATACCATTTATATCTTGGCGATGTGGAAAAATATCAGTATTTTTCTGCAGAACCCTTGGTTTATCCAGAGTATATTAATTGCTCTTTTCAGAAAATGGGAACATTTGCATATCTATGGCAAGGTGTCAGTTTAAGACACATCAAATGAAGCTATGTGAGTCATACCATGTCAGAGTACAAAGTACAAAGTAAGTTTAAGTAAATGCTGCAACCTGACATTCTATGTCAGAAGCAGATACATCATTACCAAGGTAATCCAATCTATGACAACTTCATTATCTAAAATTTTCAATGCTGAAAAGCCATGTTAGCTATAGATTGCAAAGGTCTCTTCTAATCTGAAAGTCTCTGCTTTGTGAGGGCATTATTGCAAGTGATTTACATGACATGCCCAGGACTACCCTTGTACGGATGGAGTAGAATTTTCTTTTCACAAACAAACTAGCTACAACAAAACAGTGAGATATAACATTGAGATATCATAAATTTGTCATACATGGAAAATTCTCGAGATCAACAATGCAACAATAGGAAAGATATATTTTTTTAAAAAAGATGAGCAATTGTGCATAGTCAAATGTGCACAGTCTTCCATTAATAAACCAAGAAAAGATTCAAACAGCCTTGTCTGGGGCATTTAACTTTGGCTGCTATTTTAGGTACCTACAGCCTGTTTAAAAAGTCTCTAAGGCATCCAAAATTCATCTAGAAATCTAAAATCTTAGTAACTTACTGTCTTTCTTAGGCCCCCAATTCAGCCACCTAGATAGATGTTTAAGCATTTCCTAATATCTGTTGTAGTTGTTGGTTGTGGAGGAAGTCTTTCTAATAGCAAATTTACTAGACCTTACTAAGGTGAAATACTGTAATATATAGGAACAATCTTGTTCAGACACATAGCATTTGTCATGCTTCCAACAAAAATGCCTTTCTGTATGGTTTTAAAGACCTTATTTTGAGACAGTGGGTGCTGAGTACATTGCAAATTTAATATTTGCAGTTAATGTGTCCAGGTCAAAATCTATATACTTAAAAAAAACCCAAAAACTTGTACCTGGGGAAGATCATGGAGAAGCTCCTCTTAGAAGCTGTGCTAAGGCACATGGAGGACAGGGAGGTGATTTGGGACAGCCAGCACGGCTTCACCAAGGACAAGTCCTGCCTGACCAACCCGGTGGCCTTCTATGATGGAGTGACTGCATCAGTAGACAAGGGGAGGGCCACAGATGTCATTTATCTGGACTTCTGTAAAGCCTTTGACACGGGTCCCCACCACATCCTTCTCTCTAAATTGAAGACAGAAGGATTCGATGTGAGGACTGTTAGGTAGATGAGGCATTGGTTGGATACATCCAGAGGATAGCCGCTCATCGTTCAGAGTCCCAATGAACACTGGTGACAAGTGGTGTCCCTCAGGGAATCCATATTGGAACCAGTGTTATTTAATATCTTCACTAATATTGGAACACTTAATAATATTATTAGACATAGATGAAAGTACCAAGTGCACCCTCAGCAAATGTGCAGATGACACCAAGCTTCAAACTGAAAGAAAGCAGGCTTAGAATAGATATTATAAAGAAATTTTTTACTGTCAGGATTGTGAGGCACTGGAACAGATTGCTCAGAGATGCTTGCTTTGGACCATTCATACAATTCCATCCATTTCAGAAAGAAAACTCCTGGGAAACCTTCACAAAGTCTCTTCTTTGAAGTGAAATTTGAAGGCAATTGTCCTCATACAATAACCTTGACTTGAGAGAGAGAGACAACAGTCTTCCTAAATTTTGATTGGTTGCTTGCATGTGTTTAAACAGATTATGTGGATTATATATTTTTATTTGTTATTTTGCCCATTTTAGTATAAATTACCAGAAATTTGGTTTTGTGAGAGCATTACTGGTTGTCTGAAGACCTGTGTGAATCTAATAATACAAATCAATCCAAAGGACAGCACACACACTTAAGTATACATCTTAGAAAATTTCAACTCTATGAGCACAAAAAGTTTAGAAATTGCAGCATGGACAAGATACTGAAAGTTAAACTGTTTAAGTGCAATGCTTCCCAAGTCTGTGGAACTTAGCATCAGCCAGAGAAATACAGCAAACAAGTACTGCTCAGGAGATCTGCACTGTCTGTTTTAACAACACGGGAGTTCCTGGGAAAAGGCAAAGAATCCTAAAGGGCTAAATCTATCTGCCTTTTTTTTTTAATTAGGAGATACTTAGAGGTGGCAATTACAACAAATTTCTCTTTTTCCTTGTTTAGGCTATTGTTAGGTTCTTGATCTCCTTATTATGACTAGCAATGCACATGGCTCATATGCCAGGGCAGACTGCACTGTTGTATTCATGTTAATTTTTAACAGTTTAAAAATTAACTGACTCTTTTATCTGGGTACATTTTGTACACGCGCCTATTTCTTGTACAAACTAGTTGTCCTGTTGAGTGATGCTTACTCCCACTGACGTCTGCTGTGATAAGATAGAATGAGTCACACTAGGTGTTTGTAAAGGTTAACAAGTAATATATTCAGAGCTGCAGATAAATCACGATGCCCTTCTACGTGGCAGATGCTACAGAGCAAATTGCTGAGAAATGCCTAAAAGCAAGTAAATAAATAGGTAGAATCAGTGGCTTAAAAATAAATTTAAAGGTGCACATTCAGAAAGCTGAGCATTATCCCTGCACAAAATATTGACACTGAATGACCTCTGAATATTACTTCATTGTTAAGAATCTGGATAGACCATAGATAAAAACACTTTTTTGACATCTTGTCACTGTGTGTTGCCAGTGTTAAATGTGGTTCACATCCTGATTTTGCAGCTTTTACACCTGCCTGATCTGCACCTTCCCTAGAGGATTTTCTAGCCAAGACAAATCAGCGTAACGGTTCTGCTCTAGCTTCCTACCCCTCTTCTATGAGAGTCAAAGAGACAGTCAAAATACACTGGGGGGATTTCTTTCTTTTTTTCTTTCTTCCTCTCTTTCTTTCTATATCAAAGGCGCCAAGGAAACAATTGATTATCCTGTGAAGGATTTGGTAACTCAGTACATGGAATCTGTCTTCTGATACATCACTGCAGAAAGGTTTTAGCACAATTTGGAGATGTTTACTTATGCCAATTTTTGGAAGGCATGGAAATATATTGATCTTGCTGCAGTCACTATGGATGACTGCACAGAATCAAAATAAAGATATTATCAAGCCAAATGCTAGTTCTTACTACTTTATTCTGTCAACAAAATGTTTTCATCAAGTTTCTGCAAGTATGTTGCCCATTTTCCTTCCTAGAAAAAGTCATATAGTTCTGCCACTAGAGTAAAAGTTGATTCGTTCTGTCCTTGTGTTGGCTGTATTCATTAATGAAGTACTAGCGCTAACTCTCCTCCATCCTTCCTTGACACAAGAGTAAAAGATATATACTCAAGGCTCTGGATTTTCTATGCTGTTGTAATGGCCCATGGAAAATCGTTGCAAACTACTAGGCACCTGTTCTGCAAAGCAAGGTCATCAGTAAATTCTGATGGAGGAATATTTTACTCCATACTCACATATGCTAATTCTAATACACTCAATATCTAGTGCTTTGTTATTTGCTGGGTCTAGACAAGTCCCTGTGCAGTCTTTGAAAGTATTATATCATTCTGTGGATGTTCCTATCACTGAGACTCTCTAAAATTGTTTTTCAGAGGCACCCATTTTCTCTACTGATAGGACAGGGAGTCTGTCTCTTTAGCTAAGGTGCTATGAATAAAGATGCCAAGACACCAGTCCATTCATTAGACATTGTAGTATTTTCTTCAGGTGAAAATTCTAAATTTCAAAATGCAGATCACTTACACGGAATATAAAAGCTTTTACTTATACAGTTATAACGTTGTTTATTGCAATATTTTATTACCTAGGGTTTCCATTCAACTACTAAGTCCCAGGGTTCAAACCTACATAAAACGATTTTAATCTAAACAAACTGAAACATTTCTAAATGTATGATTTTCAGAAGAATGGAAAAAAAAAAGAAGAAATATATGTAGAGGAGAAAGTTTCAATAGTCTAACTCCAGCTCATCAACTTCTCTCCTATTGCTGTTTCTGGCCATGGATTTCTCTATACCTGTATTTCAAGACTCAATTCTCAGCAAAAATCACTACCATTATTGCTAATTTTGACATCATTGCTCCTCTCTCTATTTTCTTTTTCTTCAGTCCCAAGGAGATGGGGCAACAGAATGCCTCAGTGCTTTGCCTCTGAGGGACAGGTTCTAGGCAGACATAAAAGCTAAATCAAATATAATTTTTAATTTGCAACAGCTTCCTGTAATGGATAGTACCCATTAATGTACCTAGAATCTATTAAAAAATATTCAGTTTTTATATGAGCTTTCAGTGAGGAAATCTTTGCCTTTACATAAAGTTAACAAATATATTTTTAATTCATAATGTTATTATGTACCCGTAAGAATAATACAAAAATTAAAATAAAATCCTACAAAACCCCCTAGTCTTTCCTTTACTTGATGTACCTTGTTGCAAGGAAAACATTCATGTTACACTGATTTCTGTGAATATTCATTAAAAAAATAAAATAACTTTAAAATATGGTCAGCAGGCTTTGGCCTTCCTTTTAGTAAGGCAGTGACCATACTTCCATATAATTTAATTACTCCATTTTAAAGCCTTTCTAAAAAGTATATTCTCTTCTTTGAGTAATGGTGTACAAAAGCAATCCACCTCAGCAGTTAAACATTTTAAGTGAAACAATCAATTTGAATGACAATCTGTTATTCATCCATAAAATGTATTAACTAATGAAAACAGACATTTCTCCACAATATTACAGCCACACATTTCAGTTAGAGACTTAAAACACCTGGGACTTCACAACCTTTTGATACAATTAGATATGTGTATGTCTAAATCAGCAGTAAGTAAAGTGTTTGAAGTCTATCAGGGTTGAGTGAAATAGCTACATAACTAGAAGCTATGAATAAAATGAAAGAAGACAAAGACTTAATCATGAGTCAATTCCTTTGTGAGTACAGGGAAAAGAGTCTAGTTATTTGACAGCTTTTATTTATCCAAAAGCCAGAATTAAGAAATATACATTTTATAGAAGCACTCTTTCAATAGATCAGGGAACCTATTCCTTCATATATTTGTGTCACAAAGCAATATTCATAAAACATGGCCCATGATAATGAAAATGGAAAAGAAAATATTTTGTATAAAGGCAGATTCAGAGTCAATTTCCTGTTCCAGGAAAAAATTTTACCATATTTGATTCAGAACTGGATAAACAAATTCCATCCCCACTGCACCAGGGAGTGCTATAGCATGGCTATTTTGAAATCCCTACAAAATCCCTACTTTAAGAAAGTTCTGGTAAAAATAAAAATATCCAGATACATTTTATGTAATAAAAAGCTTTCAGCATCATGATGTTTAAAAACTGCTCTTTTAAGACTTTATAGTTCTTCTTGTTATTCTGACAGACAAGTCCAGCATTGAAAGAAAGAAAGAAATAGCGTGAACCTGTTTGAAATAGCATGTCAACATACCTGTAAAAGCTTTTGTGCACCCAACAGCTTTACTAGCAATGCACTGATAGGCCATTACTCATCATAGAAAAAAGCACCTGTGAAGACTGCTTCTCCTCTAGGCAAGGGAGCAGCAGCCAAGCAACAGGATGAGGCATGTGCTGCAGACTGGAAAGTAATTTTTTTCCAGGTTCAGGCAGTGCGTAGCTCAGGGTGGGAGCCAAGGGCTGGGAATTGACTTGAAGATCAACTGTCTCATAAAAGAACAAGATCCTGATCTTGCAGATGGGTAAGAGTGAGGAGATGTTTACTTAATCTCTTTTTATTGAAGAGCTCTTGGGCTGGTCATCTGCACTGTGGTGACTTCATGTGAGGACATGAAGTATTGTTGCCACCACTGCTAATTACACAGATCAACTTTGTGTGGTTGAGTACTCACAGCTAATGTTGAGTGTGATTGCTAGGTAGTGATGGCTTTGAGTATAACCATAATGATAATAGTTAATAATGACAACAAACCATTTGCGTGAAATGTGTTGCTAATTAGTACCAGTCTAGAAAAGCTTTATTTTACCATTACAGGCATGATTTATAATGCTTTTAAACATACCCATTACAGTGAAATCTGATTCCTAACTCTTTTTTTTTTTTTTTTTTTGTGTACATGTATGTATGTGTACATATACACATAATCATAGACAACAAATGGTTTCATCCCTAAAAGTAAGATGCATTGATAGGGAAATGAAGGAAAGCTGGTCCACGGTAATGAAGGAAAGTTTCTACATGGTAAAAAGTGAGTGAGCTCTAAGGAAAACTCTTGTTTGTATATGAAAGAAAAATTATTGTAATTCTCACAGATGTCTTTGATTTCAATAACACCTGGATCAGTCAAGAAATCAGTTGTGCAACTCTTCTGCAGAACAAGACTGTCATAATTTCAAAGTATTTCTAAATAAGTCCCTTTTAAGAAGCCAGGAGCTTGTTAATATTTGAAAGGTATTGTGCATATGAACTGTATCTATCCATGAGGGAACAGAATCATATTGACAGACTTCAGCTACTGTATATCTGTGCATGTTCACTGATTTCAGAGCAGCTAAGCCTGTTTACCACGGTTATGAATAGGGCCTAATGATTACAGGACTATACCTAGGCCAAGAATTTGGTAAGGAGCAATGATATGCTTTTATGTAACATAAATGGTTTAACAGAATTAAAATGCCTAATTTTTGTATTGGTTTGGCATGGCGTGGTTTTAGGTAGCAGGGCGGCCACAAAGATGGCTCCTGTGAGGAAGCTGCTGGAAGCATGTCCAGCAGAGCCGATGGCTGATGGCTCTGAAGATGGTCGTGCTGCTAGCCAAGGCTTGGCCAGTGAGGGAGGCTGGTAACGCCTCTGTGATAACATATTTAAGAAGAAAATCAAAACATAGTCACAAGATTGTGGGATTCTAGTCAGAGAAGAGAGGGGTGTGAGAACGTGTAAGGGAAAACAACATGGTGACACCAAGGTCAGTGGAGAAGGAGGGGCAGGAGGTGCTCCAGGCGCCGGAGCCGAGGTTCCTCTGCAGGCCGTGGTGCAGACCATGGTGAGGCAGCTGTGCCCCTGCAGCCCATGGGGATCCACGGGGGATGCAGAGATCCACCCGCAGCCCGTGGGGGAGGTGCCCGTGCCAGAGCGGGTGGATGCCTGGAGGAGGCTGTGATCCAGTGGAAGACGCAGTGGAGAGGGAGGGCCCCTGCTCCCAGGCTGGAGCAGCCTGTCCTTGGAGGACTGCACCCCGTGGAAAGAGACCCACGGCGCAGCAGTTTTGGGAGGGCTGTGTGCCCGTGGGAGGGGCTCACCTGCAGCAGGTGCGGTGTGGCTGCTGCTGGTGAGAGTGGACCCACGCCGGGGAAGTTCACGGAGAACTGTCTCCCATGGGAGGGACCCCACAGCCTCACAGGGGAAAGACTCCTCTCCTGGAGCAGCAGAAGGAAATCTCAGTGATGGACTGACCAAACCCCCATGCCCTGTCTCCCTGAACTGTTGGTGGGAAGGAGGGAGGGGCTGGGGGGGAAGGAATTCTAAGGGCATATTTTACTTCTCATTATCCTCCTCTGATTCTGTTAACAATAAATTCACTTCGCAACTTAAGTTGAGCCTGTTTCGCCCTTGAAATGTTTCTCCCGGTACTTNTTATTTTACTTCTCATTATCCTCCTCTGATTCTGTTAGTAATAAATTCACTTCTCAACTTAAGTTGAGCCTGTTTTGCCCTTGAAGTGTTTCTCCTGGTCCTTATCTCACTCATGAAGCCTTAGTTGATTTTTTTTTTCCTTTTCCCTCTTCTGCCCAGCTCTGGCAGGGGAGGGTGAACAAGCAGCTCTCGTGGGTGCCTGGCGCTGGGCCAGTGTCAAACCACGACACTTTTGCACTGCACTTTCTAATGCACGTTGTCTGAAGTTTTATGATTGTCATTTATAACTAACCATAACTAAGTAGTTCTTCCTGATTCTTCTAATGCTATCCTGAAACAATTTATACTGAAAACCTTCATATCAGAAATGGGTTTATTTTTGCAAGCAAAGAATTTAGCAGAGTCAGAAAATATAAAAATAATATATAATGTATAAATGATAGCAGACTTAAGACATTTCCTTAGTTAGCTTTTTATCAATATCAATTTTTTAAATTAATTCTATATCTTCAACACTTTAATATTTTTCTATAGTTAAACACTTTCAGCACTTCATAAAAAGCTGTTATATTTTCCACTTCTCTCATACCTAGGGAATCAATTATTCTATCAAATAAAAATACCAAGTTATCTAGGTATTACCTATCTTTTTAAAGATGTTTTTGATTTTCCATTAATTTCTATTTCTAGAATTAATTCTTCCTAAGTTATTCTAAAGATTTCTACACTCTTGAAATTAAAACACAGGTTCCTCTTTCTCAGGGTTATGTTTTTCTTTCTATTAATTAAAGTACAATATTTATTATTTTACAGATATACTGCTGGTTTGATAAATTAGTTACTCATCAAAATTTAAAAGTGTGCCAGTTTTTCATTATTCTGCAGACAATCAATAAATGTCCTGATCAGAGCACATTAAACTCTTGAGTTCCGTTTCCTCCTCAGATATGGTAATTTCCATTTCTATTCTGACACTGCCATTAGCCATCCTATCTCTGCCCCTGGATATACTTTGGTTTTACTGAAAGTGATACAAAGTTTTAATAACTTTGATTATTCATGACTTGAATAAGTTTAATTTCCTTCCAAAATTCTTTGGGTCTCAAGCTTGTGTCTTCCCTTTTTATATTCATGTCTTAAAGAACTTCAACTGTAAGTGAAGACCAACAACATCTCTAAAGAGTAACTCACTCCTGGTAAGATAATCAGTGATAAGCTTCTTGGAGGAACCTACTTCTGTCTATTAATTATAGAGGAAACCTAATTGCTGCTTAATTTAACTGCTAGTTAACATAAATTTATCCATAAGGACTGACAGTTGAATGAATAAGAACATGGAGAATAACTGTTTACTTATAAATTCCCAGTTCTTTTTACTATAGTTGCAGTCCCAGGTATTATAGACTCCATCCAGTTACCACAGGATTCAGTGACAAATTTTTTAAATGAACTTCACTAGGTAGCAAATTGGGATGGAAAATAGGCATAAATTTCCCAGTGTTTCAAGAAGATTGCTGCACATTCAAGGATCTAAATAGAAGAAGAAATCCATTCAGAGTGGAATATAATTCATCGCTTGAAGTAACAAGTCCCTGCTGAATTTCACATAGTTTTTCATAGGTACTTAGAAGATTGAATCATACATTTTGAACAAAGAATATTAATTTCTCTTTTGTCATTCATGTATTGTAGAATAGCTTAGTTGCTGACAGAAAAGGTGTCTGGGGATTAGTATCAGAACAGTAAAAGGATTTACAATTATTAGCCATATGAATTGCATTTCTAGTGTTGCCATCACTAACAGTTGGCAGTGAAAGTGGTACTGTGCAAATTTTACTTTTCACAGAAAATATTGATCGCAATACACAATGATAGAAGTATTTGAAGAGAGGTTGAGATTGCTTATGCTATGGTTTGATTTGATATTTGAATCAGAATCAGAAGGGTTCAGACTTGAGAGAAAGAATCAATAGTATGGAAATTATTACAGCTTTCTTCCTAACATTTTGGCTTAACATTGCAGAAGAAGGCAAATAAGATATGTTGTTCTGGTCAGCACATTGTGATTCTGACAAGAAGATTAACTTTCTCAAAAAACAACCACCACTGTAGGCCAAAAATTTGTTATTATCTGATCATTGTGACCTACTGGATAGATACATTATGGGTTCATTGATAATTGTTTGTATACCTTCTACTCGGAGCAGTGCTCAAGGAAAAGTGATCAGAAGTAAAGGAGCTTAACACATCATCTTTTCAGCTGCTAAAGTAGCACTTGCATAAGCCTCAGTTTTCAGCTGAACTAATTACAGTAGAAAAGTTGGGAACAAGATCAATAGAAGAGGACACAAAATAGGTCAGCTGCACTAAACCAACCCATTGTTACATTCCTTCTCATCTGCCCAGCTCTAAAGTGTGAAGTTCAAACAGATTTCCAGCTGGTGGAGAAAGAAGCTTCCCTTTAAGTGTTACGTCTATTAGATCCATGTTGTACTACTGTTAAGGGAACAATGCATTCATCCTACCTACTCTTAATGAAAAAGGAGTGACACTGGAATAAAGAAATGCAAACAGCGCATTTTTTTCTACTACTGTCATTTTCCAGCACCTTTATAGGTATAGATAGGATTTGTCTCATTAACTAATGGTCTTTGTTTTCTCCTTAGTATTTTCAACTCTTTCTTGAAAACTGTATGTTCATTGATAGATTCCTCATAGGTTTATGCAAAATATTTGACTGGAACATCTGGATCTAAGGTAACTACTGTTTGAAAACAACGATTAAGAATGTTAACAGGCAGTGGCAAAAGTATTAAATTAACTAGAGGGTAATGTGTACCTGCCACTTCATGCACTATAAATATTCTTCTGTGTATGCTTTAATTGAAAAATTTATGAGAATTTAGGCTATGAAAATTGAAAAGCAGTTAGATAAAATTTACAGTTGGATAAATAGCTCATTAGGAGCTCATCCTACAGTTAATGCTAAAAAGTAAAGATGAGGCATCAAAATGTTGACTATAGCAAATAGATATTGAAATCCATTTTACTTCATTTTTTTCTTGGCACTTATCTAGCATCCTCCCAAGAAGTTATCTTGCTTGTGCTGCTGCAAAAACCGTCCTGTGATAGCCATGACTATACAACCTGGAAGTGTAATCAAACTAAATAAAGAATAGCAAATCAAAAAGCAAACATGGACAAAACTCCATAAAATCATAGGACTGTGTGTCGAAAAGAACACATGGTATATATGCAAGTAGTCACTGCAACAAGCAGCCTATATATGTCTATACACCTATAAATGTTTATAACCATCCAAAAGGCAGTACAAGCAATAATATTCTTTAAAAATTCTTAAGTAAACATATCACCTGAACAAAAAGCCAAAAGGATAAAATCAATTTTCTTTGGCTTCAGGAGAGTCAGATCTTTATCTAAGAGCAAATAAATTAGATACATTTTTATTAATAATAATTTTCACACATTTCACACATACTGCAGCAGACAGACTCGTTTTTCTTGACTTCACATGCCTAGTGACAGGAAAAAATTAGAGGAAACAAAGGAAAAAATAAACCCATCACAGATTATGACTATGTTAAGGACTAGAAAGCATCCATAGTTTTCTGACAAGTCTGGGTTAAGTCTGCTCTAAGTAGTAGAGCATCTCTTGTCCCATGCAGTATATTTCAGTGACTTATTTATTGCAGAAAATATTGGTCCTTGTATGATTTATTCAGATACCATGGGGATAAATTCCAATTTCTATATAGAGCTCATAGTAGCTCTGCTGGAATCAGGGATTTTTCATGCTGTAACACTAGCATTGCAGACACCAGTCTTCAAGGATAAACAAAATTAGTTTCTTTTTTCTTCTATACATATATATGTATTTAAAAGTATGCTGTTGGGCATAATGTAAAGGACACATGCACATAGACACACACAACTACCTTGGCACATTCTGCTAGCCAAAAATGACTCTTGCAAGCAAATTCTGGTAAATCCATGTTATGCAACTAATTGAGGTAATCAAGGTACTCCACATCATAAAACTGTGCATATTGCTTCCAGAAATGATCTTCTGATTTCATTAGCTTTTAGAATTAGTACTTATCTTTGACTTTAAATAGACTACAAGCTCTGTACCATGCATATAAATGTTCAGTCTGTCTGTTTAATCATTCAGTTTCAGTATTTTGCATGATGCCATATGTTCCTGTGACTAAACAATCTGCAGTTTCTATTCAGCTGGCTTTTATTTTTGAGATCTCTGGGATTTAAAATTTCTTTACCAGAAGTGCCATTCCCTCCATACTCTGATCTGCCTCTTAGCTTTACAATCAACAATCCATTTTATATTCCCTAAAAGAGAACATGGATGGTGTCATTTCTTCACATGATGATGTTAATTACTGTCACCCCATCACACTCATTTTTTCATAACAGAAACTGCAGGGATACATCAAATTAACTTCTTCCTCTTCTGTATACCTATTCTAAAGCCAAGAAGCTTTATTTCTAAATGACCTCATCTTTGTGTAAATATATTTAGAGTATTTCAAAGAGAATGATTGAAATTTAGAATGTCCTTCTTGACCTCATAAAATTTACATCTATTTATATTATTCCTGGGTTTTATTTTTATCAAAATTATATGATGTGTTGGGTTGACCCTGGGTGGATGACAGGTGTCCACCAAAGTGAGTCTATCACTCCCCTCCTCAGCTGGACAGGGGAGAGAGAATATAAGAGAAGGCTGGTAATTCAAGACAAGGACAGGAAGAGGCTGCTCACCAGCTACCATTATGGACAATACAGACTCAACCTGGAGAAATTAGTTTAATTTATTGCTAATCCACTCAGAATAGGGTAATGAAAAATAAAAACAAAATCCTAAAAAACCTTGCCCTACTTCCTTCTTCCCAGGCTCAACCTCACTCCTGAATCCTCTTCCACCAGCAGGACAGCAGTACAGAAAATGGGGGTTCTGGTCAGTTCATCACATATGGTTTCTGTTGTGCTTTCCTCTGCAGGGGGAGGGCTCCTCACACGCTTACCCTGCCACAGGAGACAGTCCTGCAAAAAATTCCCCTACATGAGTTCATCCACAAGTTCCAATTCTTCATTAGATGTTCTAGCATGGCTTCTTGCCATGGGCTGCATTCCTTCAGGAACAGACTGCTCCAGCATGTGACCCTCACTGGGCCAAAACTTCTCACTAGCATGAGCTGCTCTCTCCACAGTCCACAGGTTCTGCCAGGAACCTGCTCCAGTATGGGCTTCACATGGGGTCAAAGTGTCCTTCAGGGATCCATGCTCTGGTGTGGGATCCTCCAGGGGCTGTAGAGACATTGCTCCACCCTGGACCTCCATGGGCTGCCGGGGCACAGCTGCCTCGCCATGGTTTTTACCACAGGCCACAGGGGAATCTCTTCTCCTGCACCCGAAACACATCCTGCCCTTCCTTCACTGACCTTGAGGTCTGCAGAGCTGTTTTCCCTTGTACTCTCACTTCTCTCTTTGTCTGCAGCTGACCAATTGGGGTTTTCTCCTCCTTCTTGACTGTGTTATCCCAGAAGTGCTACCACCTTTGCTGACTTAACATTGGCCAGCAGTGCGTCCATCTTGGAGCCAGCTAGCATTGGCTCTGTTGGACATAGAAGAAGCTTTTAGCAGCTTCTTGCATTTTGCCATGCAAACCCAATACATATGATCACTTTAAGGAATTATGAAGTCACTCAACTGTAAACAGATTACAATCAAGTAGTAATTATGTCTGAAATACAGCTGCCATCACTTTAAAAAATCATAGAAAACACTAACAATAAATATGTACAACAGCAATTGAGATGACAATTTTTCTTCATACCATGCTTGAAAGAAATTGGACACCACTGTCTTACTGCTGTTAAAGGCATCATTACTAACTCAAGGCATCCGTAGGTTAACGCAGATTATAGAAGCTTTCACCTACTTCAGTCTTGATTCAGGCAGGAAATCAACCTGGCCATCGGAAATAGGGAGAGGCAGGGAGAGAGATGTGTAAATAAGCAGCCAGCCTTGCACCATTTTAGTTAGCATGCCAGGAGCAAAACAAACTGTACCTGAACCATGCTTTGTGCTATAATGCACTTAAGGCAGCCACTGTTGCCAGTTGTGACTACCCCAGCAACTAGTAAGTACCTACACTTCTTAAAGGAAAAGGTATCTTAGTGATGAATTCACTTCTCAAGGTGATAAGCTTGTTTTCAGGAGCATTCCATGGTGAAGTGGGGGATCTCAGCATACAAGAGTGGGTCCCAGAGTGGGAAAGCCTCAGGAGAGTGCAGAGACCTCCCAGGAGCTGGTAGCTCACATAAGAGGTGATGGGTGATAGCAGTAGGCAGCTCCCTTCTGAGAGGTATGAAGGCACAAGTCTGTGGGCCTGACACGCTCCAGAGGCTGCTTACTGGGGGCTCGTATCAGGGATGTCACCAAGAGAATACCAAGCCTTGTACAGTCCACTCTTCCCTGCTACTGTTGCTCCATGTGGGCACCAGTGATAGACAGGAGCAGCCTGAAGAGGACCAGGAAGGATTAAAGAGCCCTTGGATACGCAGTAAGAGTCTGTGGAGCACAGGTATTTTTTTCATCAATCCTACTGGCCAAAGGAAAGGTGTTTGAAAGAGAGTCAAGAGAGTGCACAGCAAGCTTGCTATGCTAAGTGTCAGGCAGAGATCTGCTTGGTAGACCGTCACTGGATAAAGCCCTGGAGGGAAGAGAAACCCAAGATAAGTGGTTAATATTCAAGGATCACTTCCTCCAAGCTCAGGAGCAATGCATCCCAACAGAGAGGAAGTCCGAAAACAAATGCCAGGAGGCCTTCACGGATGAACAAAGAAGCTCCTGGACAAACTCAAACATAAAAAGGAAGCCCAAAGAGGGTGGAAACAAGGACAGGTAACCTGGGAAGAACACAGAGTGGTTGTCCAAGCACCAGGGATCATGTTAGGAAAGGAGAGTATTCATTCGTATCATTAAATCTGGGCAGAGAATTCAAGGGCAACAAGAAAAGCTTCTATAGCTAAATTGGTGATAGAATGAAGACTAGGGAAATGCAGGCTCTCTCTAGGGGGAAATAGAAGACCTGGTTAGATGAGATATGAAGAAATCTGAGGTATTCAACGAATTTTTAACCTGAGTCTTCACTGGCATGTGCTCCAACCACACTACCCAGGTCACAGAAGGCAAAGGCAGGGACTGGGTGAATAAAAAACTGCCTGCTGTAGGAGGAGATCAGTTTCAAGAACATTTAAAGAATCTGAAAGTGCATAAGTCCATGGGACTTGAGGAGATGGATCTATGGGAGCAGAACTAGTGGATAAGTGATTTAGCCACAATGCATTTTATTAGAGAGGTCGTGGATGTCTGGTGAAGTTTCCAGTGAATGAAAAAGGGGAAAAATAAACCCTATTTTTTAAAAAGGAAAAAAAGGACAACCCTGGAATCTAAAAGTCAGTCTGACCTTGGTGTCTAGCAAGATCATGGAGCAGATCCTTCTGGAAATGATGCTAAAGTATGTCTCAAAATAGGAGGTGGTTGGTGACAGCCAAGATGGTTTCAACAAGGGCAAATCGTATCTGACAAATTTGGTGGCCTTCTACGATGGGGTTACATGTTTGGTAGATAAGGGAAGAGTGACACCATCTACTTGGACTTGTGCAAACATTTGACACTGTCTCACATGAGATCACTGTCTCTAAACTGGAGAGACATTGATTGGACAGATGGAATGCTCAGCGGGTAAGGAATTGGTTGGATGGTTGTACTCAGAGGGTTGTGGTGAATGGTTCAATCTCCAAGTGGAGAGCAGTGATGAGTGGCATCGCAGAGGGATCAGTATTAGGATTGGTGCTGTTTAATGTCTATGTTGATGACATGTGCTGTGGGATTGAGTGTACCCTCATCAAGTTTGCTGATGACACCAAGCTGTGTGGTGCAGTCATGCTGGAGGAATGGGATGCCATGCGGAGGGACAGCCTTGAGATGTTGTTCGGTGCAAACCTCATGAAGTTCAATAAAGTCAAATGCAAGGTCCTGCAGATGGGTTGGGTCAATCGCAAACACAAGCTCAGACTGAGCAGAGAATGGGTTTAGAGCAGCCCTGAGGAGAAGGACTTGCAGGTACTGGCTGATGAGAAGCTCAACAAGAGCTGGCAATGTGCACTTGCAGCCCAGAAAGCCAAAAAAACTGTGTCAAAAGCAGCATGGCCAACAGGGTTAGGGAGGTGATTCTGCCCCTCTACCCTGCTCTTGTGAGTCTGGACCTGGAGTGAGTCTGGAGAAGGGCCACAAAGATGATTAGAGGGCTGGAGCATCTTTAGAGAGAGATGAGGTTGTTCAGACTGGAAAAGAGTGGGCTCCAGGAAGACCTTATTGCAGCATTCCAGTACCTAAACGATGACTACAGGACTTTTCACAAGGGCATGTAGTGACAAGACAAGGGGGAATGGTTTTAAACAGAGAGAGAGTCAATTTAGATTAGATATTAGGAAAAAATGCTTTATTCCTAGCATGGTGAGATACTGGCACAGGTTGCCCAGTGAAGCTGTGACTGTCCCACCCCGTAAGTGTTTAAGGCCAATTTGGATGGGGCTTTGAGTAACCTGGTCTAGTGGAAGGTGTCCTGTCGCCCCGGTTTTTCTACTGTTCTGTGTTTTTACTTTTGTAGTAGAAGTTCTCATGCATTTTCTATAAACATAGGTCTTGTTTTCCTAACCGGCCTAGAATGTTTACTGATCTTCTGGATTGTTGTTCATTCCTTTCTCCAAGGCGGAGAAAGATGATAGACTATGTTCCTATCCTGTAAAATTGCAGAGGTGTTAACCTCATCTACCAATGTGTGATTGTTTTAAGAGAGGTATAAAAAGGTGAGAATAAAGGAGGGCAGGGTCCTTTTCCCCTGCTGAGTGGTCCTGACCTGCTGTCTGAATCTGCGTGTTCGTGTCCGACACTGCGACCGTGTCCCTGTCCATGGCAGAGAGTTTGGAACGAGATGATCTTTAATGTCGCTTCCAACTCAAGCTATTCTATGATTCAGTAATCCTGTAATTGTTGAAAATACTTCCAAAAATATCTCCCCTCATAATTGGTCTTTTTGTGATTTATAGTTTTATGCAGATAAAATTAGAGGCAGGTTTATGGGCCCTAAAAGGAAACAATTTCTTCAAGTTCAAAAGTAGTTTACTCACCAAGGGCAAAATTTACACATTTATGATGGAAATCAAGAACACATTATACTGGCAGTTTCTAAGGCTCATTAGACCAACTATTTTGATACTTTTCAAAATCAAGTTAGCACTGATTGTTTCTTAATTTTTTTTAACTTTATTGAAAACTTTTTTGCTTTTCATTGTCCTATGAAATCAGCTTCTGCTTT
Source organism: Eulacestoma nigropectus (assembly GCA_013397775.1). Lineage (NCBI taxonomy): Eukaryota > Metazoa > Chordata > Aves > Passeriformes > Eulacestoma > Eulacestoma nigropectus. The sequence goes on along the minus strand of VZTE01001982.1, from coordinate 639,572 downwards.
CTGTCAGTGCTTAATTCAGCAGCAATGTTTTCTGAAGTGTATCTTTAGTCCCTGTGTCAGATTTAACAGCTTCACTTAGTGTTTTAGTTAACTTCTATGCTCAGCTACTTTGCTGTTTATAGTTTCATCTGCTTCCATCTGCTCTGAATAAAGTTGCAGTAAATCTGGCCCCTTGCCTTTTCTGTCAATTTTTAAGTGAAAATGAAGTCTAGAGGGCAAGAGCCTCAGACTTGGAAGGCTTAGTGGAAATCCTTACTCCCTCACAGACTCATGTCATGTTGAATAAAACACAAACAGCCCATTAAGGGCTTAGGATCCTTAAGCTTTATTATATCTGGTGAGGACCTGGGGAAGGGAAGAAAAAACTTGTAAAAGAAATTCTGTGAGAACATAAAATTATTTTTTACCCATGATTACAAAATTATTCACTAATTTTAGATAGCTTAACCTTTCTTCAGTTGGCTTCAGTTACTGTAACAGGTGTTCCTTTCTTTGATTCATCACATACTAAAAGTTTTGAACCGACTGTTGCAACTAGCTTTTGAAAAATTCAATTGAATTTTTCTGAAAATTAAAATTTTTAAAAAATTAAGAAAATGTTTACTATTGATTTCTCTAAGAACATTTGCAAAACATTCTTGTCTTGAGCTGACTTGGGGAATTATGAAAGAAGGTGAGAGCTTGTTTAATTAAAAAAATGTATTTAATCAAGAATGGGAATTGCTAAGATCTCAGGATGAAAGAGAGAAAGAGTAGAAGTAAATGTCTGCCTTCAAGTGTGAAACTTTTTTTAATTGAATGTTTGTGTTAGTTCTCCTTCCTTCCTATACTGTACTGAGGGGGAATGATGAAGCAGCTGTGTGGTGCTTTGCTGTCTAACCACAGCAACATTAGCAAAAACAAAAAAGGGCCACAGACTGAACAGATCTATTCTACAGAGTAAATACCAGAAAACAGGCAATTAAAAAATCACCTTTTATGTTTTCTTGATGCGATATAGTTCAGGAGCAGGACACATAGAATGATAATATATTTGTCTTACTAATCATTAAGTCGCACAAGGTCAGGCAGCATTAATACTAACTTTGAAATAGTACTTTCGTTTAGTTGCAGGCTCCTATATTTCCCCTCATCCGGCAAAGATCTGTTGCAAGCCAGAATTGGTTTTATATTAGAAAACTGGATGAGTCATTACAGTGATAACATGAAAAGCTGAACTATGCCTTGAAAGCATTACACAGCCTCTTTAAGGAGGCTGTTTAGTTAACAAACAACATAACAATTTACCAGTATAAAAGTCATCAAACATTGCCTAATAGAGGAACAGCTTCCACTGGTGAAAGCTGGCAAGAGGAACTAGATATGAGATGCTGTGATTCGAGTGAGCACCAGAAAATTCTATTCTCCTCCTGCTTCCGAAACTTTTTGTGCATGGCACAGCATTCCACATACGAACCTTCTATTTTTATCTCAAAATCACATATATAAGCTAGCCATACGTCATATCGGGCTATGTCAGTCTTAGTGATGCATCCTTGCTTTTCCTAAGAAAAGAAGAGAGAGACTTCTGTTCATTCTGGTAGGTCCCCTACAGTGGACAATAAAAGCATCACACTTGACCACAAACCACATCCACCTCATAATATATACATGATTATTCACTGAACAGCTTTATTTTTCCACTTTTTAATTCATGCCTTCCTTACACAGAAAACAGAGGTAATTGTACATAAGCTTTCCTGAAATAAGGTCTCCTTTAATATTAAGGAAAAGTAACATGAAAGTACTAAATATACAAGAAAGAGAAGAGAATGAAGAACAATATGAAGGCCTCAGTGGACAAAAAAAAAAAACAAAAAAAACTTGGAAATTACTTTCTAAAAGAAAAAAAATTATGTGTGGGAAAATAGGCTCATGTATTGGGTTTGCATGGCTTTGGTAGCAGGGGGAACTGCTAATGACTTCTGTGAGAAGCTGTCAGAAGCTTCCTCCATGTCCAGCAGGGCCAATGCCAGTCAGCTCCAGGACAAACATGCACTGGCCAAGGCTGGGCCAATTAGGAATGGTAATAACACCTCTGTAATAACATACTTTAGAAGGAAAAAAGTTGTTGCACAGATTTAATTGCAGACAAAGAAGAGTCAGGTGAGAGGAATAGCTCTGAAGACACCAAGGTCAGTGCAGAAGGAGGGGCAGGAGGTGTTTCAGATGCCAGAGCTGAGATTCCCCTGCAGCTCATGGTGCAGGCCACGGTGAGGCAGCTGTGCCCCTGCAGCCCATGGAGGGCCACAGGGATGCAGAGATCTACCTGCAGCCCATGAAGGAGACCCACTGTCGCCAAGGGGTCCGGTGCTGGTCAGCACCGGTACGCTGTGACCTTCCTAGAGAGAGCGTCCCGCAGGGAACAGCCCTCCCAGGGGCACTGGCAGCCTCCCTGGGTGACGGGTGATTTCAGCAAGTGTAGCAATCTCTCAGCTACAAGTGATTCCAGCTCTTGTGATTCTGCTCTTTGTGAAATCACCCAAGGCAAACTCGGGGACAGAGAGACAGGAGCCTCGTATGGCAGTTCCACAGAGCCTTTATTATCCAGCCACCCTGCAAAGGGGAGACCAGGGACGAGAACTCCCTGTGGTCGGGGGTATAAGCAGGGCTTTATATGGGAAAAACAGGGGGTGGGGTGGAAACCCATTAGCTAACAGGGTACAGGCTGTTACCATGAAGAAACAAGGCATGTTGGGAGGTCACCATGACCCAGGGGAAGGTTGCTTATCTCTGACTCCTCCAGGGGAGTGGAAAAAGGCTCTTGCCTTGAGGGCTCACAGCCCTCCACAACCCACACCTGACAGGAGGCTGTGAAGTCAAGGGAGGTCTGTGCTGCAACAGGGTCCTGACAGGGACCTGTGGACCCATGCAGAGAGGAGCCCACACTGGAGCAGTTTTGCTGGTAGGACCTGTTACCCTGTGGGGAACCCACACTGGAGCAGGCTGTGCTTGAAGGACTGCACCTCATGGAAGAGTGACCCACATGGGAGCAGTTGGTGGAGAACTGTTGCCCGTGGGGTAGACTCTTGTTGTTGAGTCTGTTTTGTCCCTGCCAGTATCCAATGAGTGATCTCTCTGTCAACACAGGAAACTTCTGACGTATTTTCTCTCCTCTGCCTACTTGTGGAGGGGAGTGATAGAGCAGCTTTGGTGGGCGCCTGGCATCCAACCAGAGTCAACTCACTGCAGCTTAAAACCTCAAATACTAAATTCCTTGTATGCAGTACTGAAGAAACTTGAAAAAAATAGGAGGTAGCACTAGAGACCACTAGGAAAAAAATGCATTAGATACCTGAATCCTGCTGGAAATACATTTGATCTGTTAGGCTTGGAATAGGTGGAGAAAGAATATTCCTCCCCTATCCTTTGTGGAAGTGGGATATGCTTTTCTCTTTTATTCCTCTGAAAGATGGGATTTGGGAAAATAAAAATGTTCATAACTGTGATTAAAAGCTCTTCTTATACACTGCACTATAATGAAATAAAGCAATGTATGCAACTGAAACATGACATATAACTCATGGCAAATTTGTCACACAGAGGCAACTGAAGGTTGTATAGAATTACATTTAATAGATGAGTGGGAGAATTTAAATGCTTCGACCTCATTATTAAATGGTATCCACTGCTCCAATTTTTGAGGAGTCTTCCATACTGCAAGCTACAGAATGAGCCAAGGCATTTTTGTGTCCTTTGCTTGCCCCATCTGGATCCTAGAGAAATCATTCAAAGATGCAAAAAAGGAAAACACATCTGTCTGGCCAAGAAGTTGAGTGCTCTGAACAGGGGGACAATGTGTTTCCCAAAACTTAGAATTTTAAGATTTCTGAGAGAATCATAATGCAAACTGGTGTACAGAAAAAATTCTGCAAAGTTTCAGCCTCCAGAGACATTTTCAGCAGCACTGAATCAATCTCTGCTAGCACCACTTTAAGGAATCCTAACTAAGCAATGCTTTGGGGCTTTGTTTCACAGCTGAAGACACTGGTGCTTTGCACACCTCACCTGTGTGATGTTTCAGTTGAGTACAGCACCCTGCAAACAAAGCATTTGGATAAATGGAGGAGACTAATTTTTTATGATGATTTTCTTCATAGACCTGTCATTTAGTTTTTTTCACAATCTTTCTCACAAATTGCAAAAGACAAGTAGAAGAAATCGGCTAAATGCTTATTCATAGAACTAGAGTGGGATTATTTTTATCTCAGTAGGCACATCATAAGCTCAGAAGTAAAGTATCTACTTTTAAATTGGATGACACTGAGGAAATAAAGTTCAGGGAGCATGAAGATACCAAAGAAGAAAGATTTTTTTTTTAAGTGTTATTTTTTTTTCTTTTAAAAAAAGAGTAGCTAGTGGGAGAAAAAAAAATCACAAAAGCAAACTTTATAAATAATAGTTATATTGAGTCAGGTTTTGTAAGGAAAGACAGATTTTTAGTAAAAAAAAAGTTAAATTGAGGTAAAAAGTGTTAGCAAGTAAGGGTAGATCTCTACATATAGTAAGAGGTAAATTGGTTCACCTGTGATAAGCATAACCCTAAGAAGGAAACAAGCACATATAATCTTCAATTAGCATAACATTTTACATGTTTGCACATGTAGTGGTGGCTATCCAGAAAAGAATGTGACGTTATACTACAAGTGTTCTGTTTTGAAGTCTAGCTGCAGCACTGGCTCCAGGCAACTATTCGCCTATAAATGACCCAAGACTGACAGGTGTTTTCAGTCAGTATTTATTCATTATTTTAAATTTGATAAATTTATATGTATAATCTGTTTCTTGCTGTTGAATATCCAACATATGAAATTTAAGTCATAATTCTCAGCTGTAACCATCCACAGAAATTAAATTCAAAGGAAAAATTAATAAGGTGAGAACTAATTATCACTTAGAGTGATTTGAACATGACTGGATATTTTTCTCTTTTTATTTGTTTGATTTTCTGTTGGCATCACTAAATAAACTTTAGCCACAGCAAAAGACAAAGCTCATGATCCAAAAATAAATTTCACAAGCTTTGACATGATTTCCAAAGTGAAATGTACACACCTGATGAAAAATATTCATACTGACAAGTGAATAGTTGACACTGAGGAAAATACACCCAGGTATCTTGAAGGATCATCGTGAAGAAATGCACAAATTTTTTGTGACAGAAAAGAATGTGTCTCAGAATACTGAACAAATTGGGGCAGATTTAGTCTCCATTCAAAATACATGCAGATACAGCTATGTGAGAAAGTTGCCCAATATTTGCTGCCATGATAGATGGCACAGTTTTAGCCAGTTGTGTTAGATGCTTCCAGTCACAGTGAAAAAGAAAAGAAGGAAAAAAAAAAAAGACAATTTTAATGAAACAGTTCTACAGATAAAGCACAACAAAATCTCAGAGGAGGCAAGGTTGAAGATAAGGTTTAAAAAGTAGAAAATTTTTCAATGTCTTGTGGCAGAAGAGGAAGTTCAGAGATATGAAACAGTGGAACTGAAAATGTGGTATCAATGAGTAAGATGCCAGGAGTGCGTAAACAAGGTAAGTGGTTATGGGACAAAGTTTATTATGTGTGATCAGAAAAATTGATAGTAATTCTGGAAAGAAGTGATGTACTCTTTCTTGAGAGGTTAGAAAGGATAAGAAACCTGAAAAAATGGTCAGAAAACAGCACTGATGCAGTTTCAGACTTTAAGTGATCAATCACCTGGACTTGGCAACCTAGATTTGCTGAAATTTCTTAAAAAAGTGTTTTTCAGAAAAAGTTACATTGATACATTCAGGACAGAGGTCTATAGTGGGGGATGCTATTGCACTGGAAGTTAAATGTCAAGAGAAAAATGTACACAAATATCTTAAAAATTAAAGCAGAGGAATGGGAAATATGTGCTAGATAAGATCTAAACTCTAAGCGTGCACTGAAACTACTCATTACTGTCTACAGGCTAAAATAGTCTGCGCTTTTACAGAGGCAAGGTTAGTGCTGCTGGAAAGAAAAAGAAAGTAATGACAATGAGCGGCAATAATGAATGAAGGAATAGAAGAGACAGAGTTTGACACCATAAATATTACTTTGCAACAGCATTGGCTGTTAGAAACACTATTAGAAGGGAAAAGTAAATGCAATGTGTTTTTTTTCACCGAGACATCACTACGGTTATGACCTTCAAACTGTGTTGTTTGCCATTTGGCACAATTTCTCTTTAAAAATAAATTGAAGGACTGGCCATTGTTTAATCCAATATTTCCTTAATTTAACAGCTTTTGTCCCCAAAGTAATATTATTTTTTCATAATATGCACATAAGAACACATATAAAAGCAAACACACACATGGCATGCAATTTTGTGGTGTTATTTGTATCATAACAGCCATTGTCAAGACTCTTCTTAACTCAGGGGTAAATAGTAAATCATTATTATAATTACTTGATTATCCTGTTAAATTTTTGAAGATTTTTTGGCACTGTTTCACGAGCATTTCAAAGCCATTAACTATTTCTGTTTTCAACACAAAAGAGTCATAACTCTACTTTCACGCTATTTATTCATCTGTACTGCTTGTAATATTTGTTAATTCTTTTTTGTATGACTAAAAATCAGAATGTATGACCAAAAAAAAAAAAAGTGAGCAAGAGAGAGATATATTGAAATAAGTATTTTGAGGTAAATGTATAATCTGAGTAAATCTTAAAAGTTTCTTCACAGAAGTGTGATTATAGTATTAAAACACAATGTATTAATTTCAACAGAAATGGAATTAGTGAAAGTTACGTTGTAGAGTTGCAGACAGAAGTTCTGAACAAAACTAGATTAGCAGGGTTAAAATAGCCAGTAGTCTGACAGAGTACTGTAGATTCTGCTGTAGTCTGATGAAGTACAGGGAGACAGAAGGGAACAGCTAAATCCTTGCTTGATATGGACAAGGAACAAGGATTTGAACCTTTTATATCCAAAATTATTATTCCAGGAATTAGATGTTTTGTGTTATGATTGCGTTTCCCCCACAGAAATAAAGGCATTACAATTAATTCAAGAACGAAAAAAGTATTTCATGCCAGGGCATACAAAATGTTTTGCACCATCTGTCAGATCCCACAGCTTGTTTACTACGGTTTTGTGGTTGTTGTTGACTGAAGTCTGCCTACCTGATTGGCATTTTTCCTTGTCTGAAATGAAGGCTTTGTGGTCCATTTCCTACTTGTATTAGCTTATATTTGGTGTTTCCTTTACAAAGCAAACCAGTCTGTGAAACCTTTCTTATTATGAATTCAAATAAAATTAAACTCTGCCACCACATACCAAGCAAGGATGTTGTTGAGGACTCTAGGCTGTCATCCTGGGTGTTCAAACGTCAAAAGCTGTGATTCTTAGGAAACTCCTATTGGTCTTGTAATTTTCTTTGTTTCCCAAATGCTTATTTGCATGGGTAAACATACAATCAGATGTTCAGCCTCTATCAAAAGATGAAAATACATCCATGGCTCCAAAATAATGTAAACTTAATATTATTTAGGAGTTCATTTTTTTTTTTTTTTCATTTCAGCAGAAAAACTAGGAGTTAGAATTTAAGTATTCTCCAATATGTCTCAGAGATAATTTTGGAGATATTCATTGTGAGGCAGAAAATGGAATCAGGGGCTTTGGTCCACAGAGGCTACACCTACACCAGCAGAGTGTGCAGCCTGTCAAAAATTACTTTGAATGTATTCAGGTTTTGCATTGCACAGGCTTTGAAATTATGAATGTCCAAAGATGTAAAGCACATCATAATTTTTATGACACTAAAATCACTGGAATTTCAGTCATGACAATATGTTAATACTTCTGAAAACCTTGTATTGTCTTTCTTTTTCTTCTTTTTTTTAAGGATGCTCTTTCAATATGTATATATATTGTGGCATAAACATACCATCAAAATGCATCTATAAATATGTAAGTACAATAAGAGAAATGCCTCACATGCTCTTCCCATTTAATCTGCAGAAGAAAAGCTTTAAGATGTGACTCTTGCTTTATGGAGGGGAACAGCTGCTGTGAAAGTTTTCCCTACAGATTGTACCACTTAACTAAAGAAATCTCAATAAAAGATGGGGTTAGTTATGCTGCATGGAAATAACATAATAGTAAAAAACCACAACACATACACACACAAGCATATTGTGTTTAAGTATGTGGAACTCTCCATCTCTTTCTTTGTGTGGAATGATAGAATGGAAAAAAATATTGGAGGAAACTGGTGTTATCTTTATTCCTTTTTGAGACATTTTTTGGATTCAGCATAGCTCCAAAAACATTGGAAAAAAATTGATAATTCTGGAAGTAAATGATATTTAAGGTCCAGCCTAAACCATTCTGTGATTGGGCAAACTTAAATATGTCAGTTGTGTTTTTTCCAGTGACTAACTATATGCGTGAGGTACATGCAATATGAGGTTTCTTTTCAAAGTACTGTGAACACTGCTAGGTGTGATACACTTGAGTTTAAACTGGGAATTGTCAAATTTTGGTTATATTCCTGTGCCACTAGCTTCCTGCCAGACCTAGGAGAACTCTATTAACCTTTAATTGACTCTGTCACACAGTCTGAGACATCAGGACAATGTATTTGGCTCTCTTCGTAATGCACTTTGACATCAGTAAGAGAAAAAAAGCTGGGCAGGTGCAAGACTGTTCTGTGTCACAGAACTATCACAAATGCATACAGCTCCAGGGACACACAATGGAAGATACGTGACTGCTCTGTTTACTTCAGCTAAGCATTTTTCAAAACATTTGCCAATTTCTAATTATGTACTCATATAAAATATGACTGGGAGGAACCTCACAGAGTTATTCAGTCAAACCGTTCTGCCCCAAGTCAGGATCAGCTGACATTTTAGCTTATGGCTTTCTGCCTTTTTTTTTCCAGGTAGACACAGAGAATTTATTACCTTTCATTTTTTTGGCAGAATGATCAAAAAAGGAACCAGTACCAAACAACTTTTTGTTAATGATATTTTGTAATTATTAAAATTATTATATTGCTGAAAAAAATGACAGGTCATTTTTCCTGTGTGTCTTGCATCAACTCTTTCATGTCCTGTGAACTTCTTTAGCAAGATGCTTAATTTACATAAATAATAAAATCGTACTGATATATGTAAAATGTTCTTTCCTGTTGCTTAGCATTATTTTCAAACTTAATATTTTTTTCTGTTAATAATAGGTAATATTACCATGAACTCACACAGTAAATGTAAATTAATTTCTTTAATTTATTCTTAATTAATTTCTTTATCTCCTTGTCTCTTTTTTTTTTCCCCCAATTTTGCATATACTGGTTTATTCTGGAAAACAAAGCATTATATCTTGGCATATTTTCTCAGGTATTTAGGTGCATTATGGTCCTGTATGATTCCTATAGAGCACCTAGATTTTAGACTGTCCTTTGTACAAAAACCAGTAGTGTTTTCATGCATAGAACTGCAATGGTATTTAGTTAAGATTTCTTAAATGTTTCTAAACTCAATGATTAATCAAACATTATATCTTAGAAAGATGAATTTGTCCTGAACTTTCACAGACTGATTTACTATTTCACATCCTGTTCTTTCTTTAACTTGATGCTGAATGGTTTTCCTGGAGAAAGGGGTGAAAATAAGAGTGAACAGTCACTTTATTACATACTCTGAATTCTTAAATTACTTGTAGTAAATTAGATTATAACAAAATATTGAATGATGATGTCTAGGAACTTGAACTGAAACTTTATTAATCAGTTCTCTGCAGTCTGCTGTTTCTACAGAGAACATTAAATGAAGTTCTCTGTTAAGAACACTAGTACAGGTGAAAGATCTGTTGCTGGTTATAGTAACCTTTATGAAATTCATAATCAGTTTTAAATACGTGTACATAAAAATCTACAGCTATGTCAGTACTTGTGTTTTTTTAAGTGGACCAGTACAAATCTCAAACTGCTGAAACAGATTTCACAAATAAAATAAAAGGTAATTTGTCTCTTGTAAAAATTAAAGCACTTACTAAACAGTGCACACTATGACACTGTCTCAAAGTATTACATAAAAATTAAATAATTTTGCTGCACACCAACACTGGTAAATATTAATAAATTTTCATCACATGAAGGGAATCTTAAGCAAAAACTCTAATGTGATCCATCTGCAGAATTCAGAAATGAAATCAGTGATCTCAGAGGATTCCATCTCTAACTGTTAGGTCATCTTCACACTATAAATATTTCTGTTTCATATGCAGAAAATTATGCAACAATTAAAATTCCAAACAAGTATTACATCTAACCAAAGTAAAGACAAGTTACAGGAAAGATTGTTCTTAAAAGTATGTATAATGCTAATTATGTAAAAGTGCAAAGCAAAAAAAAACCCCAAAACTTAACTAAACTGTATTATTTTTTGCACTTTAATTAGGAAAAAAACCCATAATTCCATGAATGGCTACCACAGATAACGATATTTTTCTAAGCATTTTTGGGGGTTATCCTGATGTCTTCTCTTAATGTTGACTACTTAATGCATACTTTGCATGTACTAGCAAAAGACTGAATGACCTGATCAGAATTATTTCACTAGATTTCTTTCCATGGAGTTGGAAAATGTAGAATTTGGGCAAATTGTTATTACTGTGAGCAGGCTGTTAACTGGGTAAGTATTGTTTACATAAACAGAAATTTTACAACTATCTGTTCAATGAGCTGAAAAGCAGCACTAAGCTATTGAAGAAAAGTTATGTGCTGACATTAGTAACTACAAGAAATTTACTTTTGAAAGCTTCCCTCATAATATGTAACCTGAAAGAATCTTGAAGATCTAGGGATTAATTCTGCTGAAATCCATTACAGCTCTAGCTGTACAAAATTACTGAACACATAAAAGAGTGCCACCGCCATTTTTTTCTTTCATCTGATTGCTGGTCAATTGTTCACATTCAGGAATCCCAAGCATTTCACTCTTTAATTTAGTTAGTATCTCCATTGAATATTCTTGGCTTTGCTTGCAACCTGAGATTTCCTGTGACCACATGCTCTTTACCCTTCTGGCAAAATGTTCACCAATGGGAGACAGGTCCTAAGACTGTCTGCCTGTGAATGATATAACCATGTCCTGAATCAAAAAAAAGAACCTGGAAAATCCAGGCTAGTCATTCAGAAACTCTTTGATCTGAGAAGGCACTCTGATCTCTCCAGTCCAGTTACTGGCACCCAGGCACATGCACACACCAGACTGTGGTCCCACACCTGTTGCTGGCACTCAGACCCCTTCCCATGGGCACCCTTTTTAGCACTTTTTCTGCATCCCATAAGGGTCCTATGCTCCCGCATTGGCTCACTGTGATGGGTGTCACATGTGGACTCATCACAACAAGTCAGTGCTGGAGCACCTTTTGGATTGAGTGGAGTGACTGCCTAGGTATATAGAACACTTTATGGGATGCAGGGGAAGACCATTTGGGGATTGTTCAAGACTCATAATGGGATGTTTAGGGAAAAATCAAAAGTGTTGAAGGGAATCCAGATTATCTGAGTAGGAACAAGATTGGGAAAATATAAGGATAAAGAGATAAAAAAGGCTAGTTGCATGTAAATAGGTTATTGCTCAAAATAATTTGGCCTTCATTTGCTCAGCACAATTTTTAGCTCTTTTTTCTGTGGGAAGAACTTCCTCTTCTGTGTGCATGTCTGTGGGATGGTGTCTGAATGCCAGCAATAGGTGTGGGACCACAGGTCAGAGGGTGCACTTGCCTGGGTGCCAGCAACTGGACTGGAGAGTCCAAATTGAGTGAAACCCAAGTGCCGGTCCTGGTATGGGACTTGAGTCAGAAGCCCATGTGTCCCCAGTGCAGCACCTGGAGTTACCCTTGGTAGGGATTACCTAGGTAGGAATGTGTGTGATCACTAGTGAAAATTCAGTCAGATGAGCCAGCAAGCGAGTGACAAAATTCTGGGGGGAAGAGGTGTCTCCACGGGTGAGACCCCAGGAAGAAATGGGACATTCGCAGACTTCAGGAAACTAGGGGAGTGCCAGCAGTTTCTAGAGACACTATAGTATCTGGAGTCTCTAGGGGCAAGACCTGATGGTGTGTGTGTCTGTAAGAATGAGAATCAGGGGAATTTGACTGCAGGGCACCAGGGGAGTCCCAGCCAGCTCTGGGTGTTCAAGTGTGATCATGTGTGTATGAGTGAGACGGTCTGCACCAGCAACTGGAGAGGGGCTGTAGTGTCAGGGGCTTGTATGCCCAGGTGCTAGAAATCAGAGAAACTGGGATCCAGGTACAGCTACTGGACAAAGTGGTTGCAGAGCCCAGCTTCTGAGGAAGGTCCATGTCATACATATGTAGATATATATTTATATTCATGTGCATAAATATATTTTCACTAGCAAGCCTCCACCTTGCTCAGCTAGAGATGGGGGCAGTACAAGGCTGTTGCTGCTTTCTGTGTTTGTGGCAGTGCTCTGTGTGTCTGTGGTCTGTGTTGACAGCTGTGTGTGTGTATGTGGTGTATACATGTGCTCTGCGTGTGTGCCTGCTGGGGCCATGAGCTCAGTTTGCTACTGGTTGCACCTGTGGCATGAAGCTGTAAGAACCTCAGCAGCCTCTTGGTCTGTTGGACCCAGCAAGATGTATTTTTCTGTAATAATAACGTTTTTTTTAAAAAGAGAGTTTTTTGGCATATTTGCCTTGGTGTCTTATTCGCTATACTATATTCAATGCTGCCTTTTAGATCTCGTTTTCTAGATCTCCGATCTGCATCTGAGATTGCTTTAATTTAAAATTCTTCTCTTTGGCAGACATACGTTTTGAAGGTGACCTGCTCAGACAGTACTCTACCTGTTGCCCCACTAATGAGTAAATAGGCCTAACACATCTTGCACACTTACATTCTTGATTACACTTTGAATATGATATTTGTTTTTTTTCACGACAGGATGATTTTACAGATTCAATTTCAGTTTATGATCCACTATAATCCCTGGAAAGGCAGGGAATTAATTTCTTCACAACCATTTGTTTTTCTTCCCACTTACTCTGTTAATTATATCTGTCTAAATGTAGTTCCTTGCACTCGTCTCTGTTGAATTGCATCTGGGTTTTTTTCCAGACCATTTCTTCAATTTGTCAAGATCATTTTTGATTCTCATCCTATCCTCCAGTATGCCTACAGTCCCTCCCAGCTATGTGTTGTCTGAAAATTTAATCATATGCTCTTGATTCCATCATTCCTGTTGTTAATGAAAAAAACAAATGAAGCTCCACTCTCTACATCTTTTCGTTCTGGCAGTGAACCACAGATAATTCTGTGGGCACAATTTTCCAAACATTGTTTAAGGCCTCTGTAGAAAAGTCAACAAAAATCTACTTCTTCACCTGGATTATTAAAAAAAAATTAGGTAAATTGGACCAGATTTTTTTTTTTTCCAAGCTCAGATTAATTCATTTGTCCATTATCTTTCAGAAGCTTGACATAGTTTATTAATTCAGAATTTTTTCTTTGTCAGTATAAATCTATATCCCTCTCCTACGCACAAGTAGGAGAGGGATGTAGATCCTACTTCCCCACAAGTTCTATGACCTCTACTGCACTGTCTTTCCTTGTACTTCAGGGCAGAATATATGTCAAATATATATATATTTGCTATGTTTATAAGGGTATAATAGCATGGCTTCTTATCTGCATTGAAGTTTTTGCAAGTTTTGAAGTCTAAGTTCTTAATACAGGGAAAATAGATCCCCAGTTTGATTAAATTACACATACAAGTGTCTAGTATCATTTGAGGTCATGCAGTATCTCCAAGACAGCCACTGGGGATATAATACCAGATCAGCGGGAGCCCCCTGTCCTTATTAGCTAGCCTGAAGATCACAAGTGGTACTAGAGGCTTAAGTTTGAGCAACCGAAATGCATTTTGTGTTCCATTGACCACAGTGGCAATTTAGGACCAGTAACATCTGTTGCTGAGATGTTGCAGGGTATTCTTACCCTGAGACAAGTTCCCTGTTTCAAAAGGACATTTAGTATGGGTACATGAGGCTATTTTAATCCAGTGCCTGACACACCTTCAAGCACCTACATAACAAATCTGAATTTAAGAGTTCTAATTTCAAATTGACATGCAGTCATAGATCCTCCTTGAGATGACAATGAATTGCCCTGAGATGTTGTCAAAACTTATGAGTTATGTAAACCATCACTAGTATAAATTTCCTACTGATGCCTTGACCTAGATTCAGTTCAAACATGTAGTCTTTGCTCAGACTAAGCACTAAATATCTACTGCTGCTAAGATACTTCTAGGTGTGCTGACTGACCTCCAGTTGTTTCTCCAGAAGGATTTGTGTCATAACTGCTATCTCCATGAATATATCACAGATATCCTAAAGCTCATCAAAAAACATTACATTCTGAATTTTAGTAATGAAACTGTTTCTCTTATTCTGTCTTCACTGACATTGGCTACTCTGATAAGTAGCTCAAGCTAACCTTTTGGGCAAGATAGAAGCAAAAAAGATGCATTTAACATTTCATCCTCCTTAGTGTCATCTGTTTACAGTCCACCCTCCCCAGTGAACAGTACACCCACAATTTAATAATAATCCATCTACAAAGTTTTGACTGCCATTTTTGATGACTCATACTATTTGCATCTTGTTTTTGTCTTAGCCTTTCTAACCCAAATCTCTTCATGCTTGTGCTACTTTTTTATAAACCTCATGGATACTTGCAACTTGTTTGTACTTTCTGTAAGATTTCTGCTTAGGTTTGAGTTTAATGAAGAACTCAAAACTTAGTTACATTGCTCTCCTACCTGTGCTTCCTTGCCTTCTTCAATTTTGGGATAGTTAGTATTTGTGCATATTATTATTCATTAATTCTTTTTACCCTTAAGAACACATTTATCAAGACAATTTTATTTAACAGTTTCTTTTTCAGATTTGTAAAGTATGCCTTTTTAAAATATTTTTTCTTTAAATTAGGTCAAACTGAAACATCTAATTTGAAGCAGTGTTAACAGTTTAATATATTATTTTAAATACCTCTCATTTACTTCATTCATGCAATGGTGCAGAGCTTGTCTATCCTAGAGTGAAAATTGAAATAGTCTCCCAGAGCTGTCTTTCTGGAAGGCAATTCTCCCACATTCTATTCATGAAGTCTGAGGAAGAAAAGGCCTTTGCACATCCACAGAATTATAGTATCATAGAATAACACAATCATCAAGGTTGGAAAAGACCTCTAAGTTCACCAAGTCCAACCATCAGCCTGGCACCACCACCATGTTCACCACCAAACCATGTCCTCGAGTACCATATCCACATGCATTTTTGAACACTCCAGGGATGGTGACTCCACCACTTTCCTGGGCAAAGGGAAGCTATGTTCATTATGTAAATATGGGTTAAGACATTAATTACAAACTCTTCTAACAAGTACAAGTAATACTCTCCAATGATTGAAAGCCAGAACTACTTCAGTGAACAGGAAATAAATATTATATTGCATGATTGATCTCTTGACAGCTCCAAGAGGGCTTCTTCTGTCTCAGTGAAAAGATAGATACTAAGGGTTATTGAATCTAATCACACAGATCAACTGTGTCATCAAAACATTTTAAAAGTGTCTAAGGGGACCTGGCAGATAGCAAACCATAATTGGCTTCATTGGTTGAAGTCCAAGCCTACTTTATTTGCCTAAATTCCACAACAAAGTGAATTATCTTTACACGTTTCTTTCCAGTCATAGCCTCCTCTTTTAGCAAGCTAAGCAGGGCTTCAATAGGAGATTTATATACTTAAATACCCCAGTTATGTAAACATCTACATACACACTGTGTCCAAGCTCTTACTCTAGCCAACTGAGATACAGGGCTTAACTTATTCCCAAAGGCAGATCTCTACTGTAATTAGAGATACGATGGGCTATGCCACCTGGCATTCATGTGTCATGTCAGTAAAATCTTTTGTCCATGGCCTTTCGTAGGCATGTTTTATTAACTGCCAACACACCCAGATACTGGGATTCTTTCAGTCATCTCAAGTGGCAATATTTAGCCAACTGAGCTGAGACCCTACGGGCTGTAACTTGGATAACAAACAACTCAAGGAAGTATGTGAAATAAATGCAATTTTGGTGTCAAAAAAGAGCATTAGGATTTTTCCACAAGACAGCTTATTCCCATTTCTCTACAAAACGTAAACCAGTTTCAAGTTCAAGAAAAAACTATTAAATTTATTCTTTCTACATCACTCTTATAATACTTTAGACTTCATATAAGTTTCACTTAGGAAGCCGCAAGATTTCTCTTCCAGATTTTTTTAAACTCTACTGCTTTCCAACACCTCTCAGCTCTGTTGCAACATTGATTTGTTCAATATAGCCCTTTTTCATATACAATATTTTTCTATAATATTCTCTTAAAATGAACTACTAAATAACAAAAGATTCTTCCCATCAAGAAAGTATCTTTCAGTGGCAAGTGGTCAAGCTGAATTAAATGAATTTCTAGACTAAATGAATTACAAGTCTTTTGGGATCACATTTTAAGAGATTCTGTTATTTGGCAGCTCATAGATGTGCATCAAGTAACTTTATCACTGAACACAAATAACTTCAGTACTGGACAATAAAATACATTTTAGCAGAGTTGCAAATGTGCCCCCATGTATAACGAAACATCTTGATGCATTGGGAAGAGTGACCATTTATTTATCTGACTATGTGTACGTGTTTATATTTAGTAATTAGCCAGGAAATGTAAGAAGTCATTAGTTCTTTTGCAAGGTTTGTTGTCTGGTTGCACATAAAATCCAAACACTTTTATTTCTCATTCTTGACACTGAAAAATCTCTGTTGTCTTATCAGCCAGTATGAAATTTTTGCCTCTTGAGATTTCATGCTCAGAATGGTTTGCATAATATGAGATTATATACATTTTAGGTATCCTTCATCAAGCCGTGTGCTACATATCCTTCCTGATACTTCTTCTTCCAATTTTATGCTTCAGCACAGTGTTAACCCTTCACTGCTTGTATTGTTTTTTTTTCTGAGTATCTTCTACCAGTTCTTCATTTAGGCATGAAGCACATTCACTGACTTTTTCCCTTATAATTTTTGTTGTTTCATCATCTATTGCAAGAATAGTCCATCAATCCACTTCTATGAGAGAAATATCTAATCTCAAACTATATGACAACTAGATAGTACTGAAATTTTGATGAATAGGCCTGGAAATCTGTAAATTAGTGAGCCTTACTGAAATGACCCATTTTAATTTGCTAATTATTTCTATTATTAATAGGAATCCATATGAATGTAGTCTAATTTAGTATCTGACTAAATTTGTAACTCACCCATTCTTAAATTAATTTGGAAGATTTAAAATGCATCTTCATAGCAAAAATGCTTCCCAAATATATCTCATTAATACTTATTTTGAGTTTTGGTGCCAGCCCTGCAATAATCAAGGACATTTGATAGTGATGATTGATATTTTAAAACAATATGTATTTAAGAATATTTTAATTCTTATAAATAGATCTGTTTGACTGGTTGACGGAGCCAAGATGCAGAAAAAAGATCATTTGGGGGAAACGATTGTTTTCCTGACAAAGAGAAAAATAGATTCGTAATCCTAAACCCACAAAATCATATCTTCCTGTTGTTCTCTGATAAGACAAGGCTTCAGCAACCTCTTCTCATCCCTCTTTCACCTGAGACCTTTTCTCCATCATCACCTGCTCTCTTACATACCAAAATACCGACAACTGTGATTCTCCCTTTTATCTCCTGCCTACACTTCCACCAGCGAGAAACATCACTCTCTCTACTTTGTAGAGTTTACCTATCAGATTGTCTCCAGAAACACCTCAGGGCAAACAGTAATCCCTGCTCTCTGAATAGTCCTAGTACCTTACTGCAGCTCAAAATCAGGTGAAAGAAACTGAAAGGAAACTGAGAGCACCTAAAGTACAATTCAGGCACCCAAATACAAGCTTCAGTCTCTAGGACCCCTTCATAAACCCTTAGGGAGTCTGAGGTATCTGCAAGAGACTTCTGCATATAAAGTGTGACCTCCAGGAGACATCTGAGTAGTGGGAGGCTCAAGGGAATTTTGTGTTGAAAAAAAGTGTTCCTAAAAGTCAATATTTAAGCAATGTAATCTCCTTCTGCTTTCCAATATGTTTCTACCTAGGCATCAACTAATCTTAGCCATGCATATCTAATATCTTATCTACTTCCCTCAGGATATCCTCTGTGACTCCGCACTCCTCTCCTATCCCCCTTGACAATTGCTCACATTTGCAGTAATAAGTAAAGCTTAGAAGAGGTTTTTACTTATTATTATGCATTTTGTTGCCAGACAGAACATTATAAGTAGATGAAACAAATTATGTAGAAAAGAGAAGTAGGTGGCAAAACAATTAGCAATGTTCAGCAAAGAAGTGGAATCTTAAATTTGCCAGATAATAGTGCCAGATAATAATGATCTGTTAACATTCCAAACTTGCTACATTTAAAATATATATAGCTATGTTGTCCATAATGTTACAAAATGCCTGAGATTGCTTGAATATACCTGCAAGTTTTCGTTCTCACAATCATTCAGAGTCTACCTGATCCTAGAACAGCTCAGTACACCAAAACATAGGGTAATTCTGAATAACATGATTCAATGTCACACCAGCAGTACCTAAGCTAAAGCTCCAGGCTAAGTAACCTAGTTCCTACTGAAAGATGGATAATCTTTTTTTTGTGTTAACCAGTGAGTACTATGTAATCCCAGGGAGGCAATGCATCTATAACAGATACGGTAAGGGTACACTAGCAAAGTGGCAGAATATGTTCTGTTTATGCTACTGGCCTAGGAGTGAAATGCTTGACTTCATTTTTTACTGTAATACTTGTGTGATTTCCAATAAGTTATTCAGATTTTTCTGTCACTGCTCTTTATATATAAAATGATGGAGTAGTTATTCGCAGCTATAATTATCTCTAATCATAGAAAATGCTTTTCTTCCTTACACCCTATAATGATACTTTCTGTATTTCCTACAAATGTATGAAATCTCTAGAACAAATATTGCTTCAGCATCACCTAAGTACCATTCAGGAAAGAATGAGGACTGCGGGTGGAGGGGCATTGTGGTCAATCCATTAACACTCCTCTCCGATGTTTTTGTTGTTCATGCTTTTCCCATTCTCCAGTGTGGGGTCTCCACAGGCCACAGTCCTTTCAGCAGATACACACATGCTTCAGTGTGTGGTCATCCACAGGCTGCAGAGTGGATATCTGCTCATTGTGGTCTCTCCAGGAGCTGCAGGAGAGTTTCTTCTCCCTCACCTGGAGCACCTCCTCCCCTCCTTCTTCCCTCCCCTCAGTGTACCCTCTGCTGTTTGTTTTTGTTCTCTCTTCCTCGCAACACATTTAACTTTTTTACACACATTTCCTGGTCTTTACCTCTCCTGTTGTTCGGGGTTTTTTAAATTACTCTTCACTTCTCTCTGGGGTGGTAATATTGATGCCTTCCATCTGTTGGGGTAGGGAACAATGAGTCATCACAGTGTCCCTTGCCCTTCACCAAGGATGACTATGATGTTTGTGGGGTTTTTTTCCACTTTCCAGGATCTAGTGCATTTTAACATTTGCTAATCTGCTTTTACACCTTGGTCTTTCTTCATTGGTCAGCAAGTTCACATTATACTCAAATTTGCTAGATATGGCGCAAAATATTTCCTATTTGTTCTCTTTGTTGCTCCTCAAACTGTTTTTGTCTAGTTCCACATCTGAACTTCTTAACTGACCACTAGTCAACTGTTTATAAGGATGGGGTTGTGACCAGTACCAAGCCTGTGAACCATGTATTAACATCGCATGCATGTACTCCCTTATGCTGCACCCTATTTTTCCACTTCTCTGGGCCTCTGCTGTTACAAGAGGCATAGATTTCTCCACAGTACATTATCAGGTTAGTCTTAAATTTTTTAATTTATACAGAATAAATGCTTGTTATTCTTATCTGTATAAAAACTATGGTGTATCACACAAAGATAAGCAAAACTAAAACCACTTAGACATAGACTCCTGATCACAAAAGAGGTTGCTGCTACAGCAAAACCAGGTAAAATAAAAAGGCCAGACAGGTCAAGACAAGTTCAGAGAGAGACTCACAAGCCTCAGTCCTGAGGTCCTCAAAGTCAGGACTAAGCACATGGCTTAACTTCACTCACAATCTTTCTACTTTCTCTCCCCCGGCAATGCAGGGAGATGGAGAACGGGGCTTGTGGTGGGTTCATCACACATCTCTGCTGCTCCTTCCTCTGCAGGGGGACGGCTCATCACACTCTTCCCCTGCTCCAGTGTGAGGTCCTTGCTACAGGAGACAGTCCTCCACAACTTCTACAACCTGACTCCTTCCCACAGGCTGCAGCTCTTCACAGATTGCTCTGGCATGGGTTGCAGTACTCTTCAGGAACAGACTGCTCCAGTGTAAGTTCCCCATGGGTTCACAAATCCTGCCAGGAAACCTTCTCTAGCACAGGCTTCCCATGGAGTCACAGCCTCCTTCAGGCACCCACCTGCTCTGGTGTGCAGCCCTCCAGGTTGATCTCTGCTCCACCATGGCCCTCCATGGGCTGCAGGGGCACAGTTGCCTCACCATGGTCTGCACTACGGGCTGTAGGGGAATCTCAGCTCTGGCACCTGGAGCACCTTTTCTCCTCCTTCTGCATTGACCTTGGGGTTTGCAGAGATGTTGTTTTTGCATATTCTCTCTCCTCTCCTTTGACTTCTGCTGGTGTTGCAGCAGGGTTTTTTTCCCCCTCCTTGACTATGTTATCCCAGAATGCTGCCACCATCACTGATGGCCTTGGCATTGGCCAGCAGCAGGTCCATCTTGGAGCTGGCTGGCATTGGCTCTGTTGGACATGGGGAAAGCTTCTAGCAGCTTCTCACAGACCCACCCCTGTACCTCCCCACTACCAAAATCATGTGAAAAGGGGCAAAACAAACATATCAGAGCTGCACAACTGAAGCATTTGTCTTTATATCATTAGAATTATCTTTGTCAGATAATGGATATTTATCACCTTGGTATATGTGATGACTGATTAGTCCAAAAAACCCATGCAACTATAAAAAGGAACATAATTATTTCTCAAAAAATAAACTCTTAATTTTTTGTTCCTGAGGAGCTTTATCTAGGGTTGTTGGCTTTTGATTGATTGTTCAGGTATTTGTACAAGCCAGTAAAATGACTATGCTTTTTATCTCATTAATGAGAGAGGACACAAGTGGAGAAAATAAAGTTTTTATTACCAAATGAATAGCACAGCAGGGTATGATTTGATAAATAGAACATTTCATTTTACCTCATGGGCCTTACTATTGCAGTCCACATCTCCAGAGTAATTTAATGAACTCTGATGGTTGAACCAGTGCCAGTTTTAATACTCAACATTTTAATCAGCTAGCAAAGTAAGTTATAACTGAGCAACACTTGAATAGCACTTCAGTGTGTAAAGGAATGTGTTGCAGAGGATGATGCTTGTTAGTCTGGATGAATTAGAGAAATTGCTACCTCTGCTGGATGTAACTAGTTGGACATTGGGGGTTGTTATTATTTCCCCTGCACCGGGCATTTGAATTTTGCTCCTTATAATCTAATCAGGTTTACTCTTCTCTTGACCTGGTCATCCTCCATCTGTATTATCTTCTCATTATTTTCTTACTAAATGTTGACTTTATTGCTGCCATCCAGTGTAGGTCTGGAATTGCAAGCATCGCATTCATAGCTGTATATATGTCCACTGGTGTGCATGTTTATTACTCGCAATAATCCAGGCTTGTAAGTGCCACAATAGCAGAAGCAAAAGCACAGTCTAAGAATGCCTATACAGTAGGAGACATTCTGAAGGAATGGGGGGCTTTTGTTATGTTTGCCTCATACTCTTAGTTTCCTATAACTTGAGCTCACAGCATCCTCCATCCTTGCAGGGATAGGTTGAAGAAAGGTGATTTCATTTTTATCTGTTGAACATTTCTAGTTCCTGCTGTGAACCCAGCTGCTGGATGGAGGCACTAGAGATAAGATGGGGCAGGGTGTGTGTGGCTGGGGTTGGTAGATCTCTTCCTAATTATAAGAAGTGGAAGGAGCAATAGAACTAAGATACTGAAAGTCAGTGGGGTTCCAGAAAATTAGACAGTAGATTTTGGCTTTCTGTTCTCATCAATTCATTCTGCCCAATAATGGAAATTGTCATCAAAGTGGCCTAAAGCCTGTTTAATTTGGCATAAGCTTTTTACAAAAGACTGCCCTACTTTTCCTCCTGCTTGTTTTAGAGAATAATATGAAAGAAAAAAAAAAAAAAGGAAAGAAAGAATGAACAGTGAAATGTTCTTTTTCCAAGTAGGAAATGAACAGAATCCATTTACACAGCTATTTTCTACTTTATGTCTTAGTCACTGCAAAAAAGAGGAGGAATGAGTATGAAAAGTGGAAGAGAGAGTTTTCATTCAAATTAAGTTAAAGGGATTATAGTAAATCTATCTATATTTGTAATGGGAAATTGATAGGTTCACATTTTCTATTTAATGATTCCTATAGCACTAGGGATCAAGTTTTTCCTGATGGAAAGAATGAATGCTTCTCAGGTATTCATGTACTTGCTGTTAATTTTGATACGTCACATTTTAATCCTAAATATTTGCATTGACCAAATATTCTTCACTCAATAATTGATGTGATTTATTTCATAGCTACTTTTAATAATTATTTCTTATGCATTGCAAAATTGTTGAAACTGCACGTTCGGACACCTTTCTGACACCTGTAATGCCATGTTACGTGTAATTCCTTTGTAAAAGACTATGCAACCTTAGTAACTAATTTTAGAGATGTATTAAAAGAAGTTGAAAATGCATGTCATATTCACAATAGGTCTTTGACAAACAGCCTTTTTCTGTAACATTGAAACTTCCACACCCATAGTAATTGCACTGTACTGTTGTGCTGACATAATCCACTGTATATCTATTCTGAATTTTCTCCTCCACTGCTTCCTCCTACCCTATTATTTGTCACTTTATTTAATTTGTATGTTTGCTACAGTGTCTATTGTTCTAATGGAAGGTTTCTAATAGCCTTCAATGGGTGTTGGAGTGCACTTTGGGCCTTTGTGTCTGAACAAAAATACATATGACAAGTTAATCTGTAAATCAATTACTTCAGAAAAAATATTTTAAAACCTAAAATTAAAGTACTTGTACTAGATGCATAAATGATCATACACTCCTTAGTCAGTTGCTAATATATTAGTCAAAGCAAATATTCTATTTTTTGAGTGTTTGCTTTGTAATTTTCAAAAAAATTTAAATATTTTTATTTATTTATTTGTTTGTTGGTGCTTTTAAGGATGTGCTTAGTAGGAATTCTACTCTTAATTCCACTGTACTGAAATGCTTGACTTAAAAATCAGTCATTTTCTTCAAGATATGTTATTATAGTGATGATACCGTTGCTTCTTATGGTTTGATTATGTTTAATCAGAAACTGTTATTAGCTCTTGTATATTATAGGTTATCCAATTGTTCCAGCTTTTGATTTGAAAATTTCATGTTTAGCTAAAGTATAAGTCTTGGAAAACTCCATTTTGATAGAGAGACAACCCACCACTTTTAAAAGTTCTCCATACTTTTAGTCTTTGTTAAAAATATACCTACGTTCCTGTTTTGTTTTAGTGAGCGTTCCAAGATTGTTTTATGTCTTTCCCTAAAAAAAAAAAAGAAAGAAAAAAAAGAAGTCCTTTTGCATCTACATCTATTTATATCCATGTAAAGATACTGATCATTGCAATTAACTTTGTCTTGGATAGGCAACCAGAATGCATACCATATTAAATACTCCGAAAAAGCCTCTTCATGGTCAAATACAGAAACAAAACCATACCTGTGATTGTCTTGTTTATCATTAACAGAATTCCTAAACTTATTGCTAATATCTTTTTTAAAATTTCATCGACTGTGCCTAACAAAATTTATTTCCTACAAAGCTCTATTGACTCAATTTAGTACAAACCCAATCCCAGTATATTTGGGTTTGT
The DNA here is from genome assembly GCA_013397775.1 of Eulacestoma nigropectus. NCBI lineage: Eukaryota > Metazoa > Chordata > Aves > Passeriformes > Eulacestoma > Eulacestoma nigropectus. Next base: position 615,424 of record VZTE01001982.1, on the reverse strand, counting down.
TGTTGTTTATTTGTTTGTTTGTCTAGAATATTGGGCTGTATTCGAGCTGATCATCTGGTTTTTCCTTTCTTGGTACTTACTCAAAGATTAGGAGCTTTCCAGCATTGTAGATGCATTTTTGAAGATGTATTAAAAACTGATCTTGACAGACAGATGTTTGTGTAAATTACCAGGACTTGTCAATGTATAACTCCAATGCTTTTTCCCAAGTTAACAATCGTCTTGAAAGTGCATCATTATGTCTTAGATATTACAAGCAAGCAAACCAAAAACGCATAATTGCTTTCTTGTGATCCCCATTCTGCTTTAATTATATCACTGTTGCTGTATTTTTATATTTTATTGTAAACAATTTTTTTACTGGAAATAAATTTTATTCAGTGAGTATCTAACTTAAAGCTTAACTGGATAACACAAATTTTACCACATTATTTATATTTACAGTTTCAAATGAGAAGTTCTTGCAATGTGACTTGTAGGCATCTATGTCCCCAAACTTTTAAATGCCTTTTGTGATACTGTTCACGTAGCCACTCAGGCAAATATCTGAATATCATTATTTCATTTCTAACACATCTATTAAAGACAAGCATTAAAGAAATATGAAGCACTAGATAAAAGAATTTTCCAAATATATTCCAAAAGGATTTGGGTATATTTCAAGAAATTATAGTTTTCAAGGGTTATCTCTGAGGTAGACATCTCGATTGTCTATCTAGTGTGAGCACAAGAAAAAGATTGTGGTACAATTAATATAGTCAGATAATCTCTATTTCTGACCTTACACATTATTTTAATAGTAACTAGGGAAGAAGAAAGAGAGAAAGAGAAGAAAAGAAGAAAGAAAGAAAGAAAGAAAGAAAGAAAGAAAGAAAGAAAGAAAGAAAGAAAGAAAGAAAGAAAGAAAGAAAGAAAGAAAGAAAGAAAGAAAGAAAGAAAGAAAGAAAGAAAGAAAGAAAGAAAGAAAGAAAGAAAGAAAGAAAGAAAGAAAGAAAGAAAGAAAGAAAGAAAGAAAGAAAGAAAGAAAGAAAGAAAGAAAGAAAGAAAGAAAGAAAGAAAGAAAGAAAGAAAGAAAGAAAGAAAGAAAGAAAGAAAGAAAGAAAGAAAGAAAGAAAGAAAGAAAGAAAGAAAGAAAGAAAGAAAGAAAGAAAGAAAGAAAGAAAGAAAGAAAGAAAGAAAGAAAGAAAGAAAGAAAGAAAGAAAGAAAGAAAGAAAGAAAGAAAGAAAGAAAGAAAGAAAGAAAGAAAGAAAGAAAGAAAGAAAGAAAGAAAGAAAGAAAGAAAGAAAGAAAGAAAGAAAGAAAGAAAGAAAGAAAGAAAGAAAGAAAGAAAGAAAGAAAGAAAGAAAGAAAGAAAGAAAGAAAGAAAGAAAGAAAGAAAGAAAGAAAGAAAGAAAGAAAGAAAGAAAGAAAGAAAGAAAGAAAGAAAGAAAGAAAGAAAGAAAGAAAGAAAGAAAGAAAGAAAGAAAGAAAGAAAGAAAGAAAGAAAGAAAGAAAGAAAGAGAAAGAAAGAAAGAAAGAAAGAGAAAAAGAAAGAGAAAAAGAAAGAAAGAAAGAAAAAGAGAGAGTTGATAGGGTAATCTTATTCAAAAAAAATCACGTTTTGCTCCAAAATTTTACAAACCTGGCAGAGCAAAATGCAGGTAAGTATCATTTTCTGAAGTGAAAAAACATTGTGGTAAGCACTGTAAGTGATTTATCCTGAGAGGGAAAGCATGGAAGACAGATCAACACAGAGTATTGTAAAATTCCTTGCAGATTTTTGTCTGATATAATTTGTAAGCTGTTTACTAAAATATTAAACCTTTTTATCTTTGAAGATTAAAGACAGCCAAATTAGATTCTGGTACATAGACTTGTAGAAGAATTAGATAGCTTTGTTATTGTAATGAGGTCAGAAAAAAATATTCCTTGGGTTTTATGAATTGCTAATTTAATTCTTGAGAGCAATTTGCATTCAAGGACACTCTGCAGTTCCATTTTTAGTGAAAATAATCAATATTTTATTCTCTTTCTTGAAAGTATTGCTTGCAAAATATACAACTAGTTGGCTTGCAAACAACAACCCTCACTGGGGTTACCTACCATCTGTCAGGCATGGGTGAGGAAAATTGATCAGTTACTTGGAAACGAAACACCATAATGTTCCTGTGAGAACTTATCATTAAGCCTAATTTTAAAAGCTTTTTTGACTATGAAACTGCTAGATAAGTAAAACATAAGCCAGTGATTTAAACATGGTATCTGCGTTATTTCTTCTATAATGTAAGCAGTGTTCACTTTGCTATCAAAATTTGTATTCTGAAATGAACATACATCCACTTGTTCCACCATAGCTATAAACAGGCATGTAATTGAGAGGGTTTTTTCAAATTAATATAGAGATGAGAGATGTTTTCTTCAGATGTATTAAACTGGAAAATTTCTTGGCTGTATCCTCCAAAAAACCTCAGAGCTAGTAACCATCATGAAAATATGACCTAAGATACTCAAAATATTCATCAAGAATGACAAAATGAATGCTACCTTTTGCTACTTAAGTCTAAGTAAGATATTCTAGACTGTGTTTAATGGCACAAAACACTTAAGTTAGGCAACTTAATGAGAGTTTTCAGACGCTAAATCCTCAGAAATTACTGAGAATGAGAATGATCAATAAACAGCCATTATTCTCTCTCTCTCTCTCATAATTAATTGAAGTCAGTAGAGCCTAAATTGGTAGAAGAAAATAGAAAATATGATACCAAAGATACAAAAATGCTTCAAGCAAGTATGATTTGCTATATGGTAAGGGATGGAATTTTAACTTATATGGATATAGACCAGCTGGTGATCACTTTTTTTTAATAAAAGGTTAAATGAAACATCAGATCCTTGAATCACAAGTGAGAAAGTCACTTTAAGCTGCTTATTTTACTGGCAATACAGTCCTACTCTCTAAATTACATCTCCCAGGCAGAGATTTAGCTGTGTAAATACCTAGCAACAAGGGCTTAGCAGGTACTGAGGCATCTGAAACATTCAGGTGTTTAGTTCCCAAAGGGGCTAGAGGTTGCAACACAAGTTCTGCAGGAAGACCACAACTCTTCTGGGACATCAGCTGGGGGTCAGGCAGGATAAAGTTGGTGCTTACACACCTCTGTGTTTCCTCTAGTATTTTGCTTGCTCCTATTTAAACATTTCAAATGATGATTTGTCAGCTCGAAGTATCAGCTAATGTAGAACTTCTGCAATTCAGTCTGATTTTACAATCTCTGTGTTTTTGTTTTTTTCCTATATTCTTACATTATACCTTTCCAGAATAAGTTTTTTCGTGTTGTCTGCCCTAGACTGGAATGGATTCAAAAGACTATAAGCAACTGAAAAGACCTTTCATAACAGCTGAATGAGCCGAACAAACTCTGGAAAATAGATGTGCTCCTTAGCCACATTAACTTCTGCACCTTGCAGGGAGAATTTTGACTTCCTGGTCTGAGCATATTTCACATTGTTTTGTGTCTCTGTGTCACAGCCTCATTCTGATGAAATCTACTTTAACCTTTTCCTTCAGGTATGCAGGTTATAATATTCTCTCTGACCTCAGATTTTAGTTAGAGAGCAGTGTACCTAACCAGGTCAGCTGGGATACTTTCCTCAGTTAGTGATTTCACCTTTGTTTCCTCAAAAGACTTTTGGTATGCTGTAGCGCAGCTCTTCTTTCTCTTATTTTGTTTTCTTCTGCTGTATCCCTGTAAAGTGTAATTTCATTTAATTTAAAGTGTTCAAAAAAGTTCTCACACAGATAACCTAAGCAGCATGTGGCATTTATCTAAATTATACAGAACAATGCTTAATTTTTCATATATTCTAACTACATTTTTTTCCATAATGCTACCCCAGTAACTCTACATATATTGTCTAAGATAATGTCTTTACTGGCCACCTTTAACTTATCCAATATGCTGTCTTTCTACAGCAACAGGAATTATCTTGAGTTTGTGCATTTTTTTTTTTTTGGACCACAAATTGTACATGAGGAATAGGAGATGTATCTCTAAAGAAACAAAAACCCAAACAAAACATGATCTGTGCTGGTTTTGGCTGGGATGGAGCTAATTTTCTTCATATCAGCTTGTAAGGTGCTGCGTTCTGGATTCGTGCTGGAAAACGTGTTGATAATGTGGGGATGTTTTATCTGTTGCTGAGAAGTGATCTCACAGCATCAAGGATTTTTCTGCTTCTCACTACACCCCACCAGTAAGGAGGCTGGGGATGCACAAGATTTTGGGAAAGGACACTGTTTGGACAGCTGGCCCCAGCCGACCAGAGGAATATCCCACACTATATAGAGTTATGCTCAGCTTATAAAGGTGGAGGAAGAAAAGGAAGAGAGGTACATTCAGAGTGATGGCAAGTAACTGTGCATGTGGAATAAAATCACACTTTCCTGAGAAATGGCTGAACTCCTGCCTGCCAATGAGAAGTCTCAATGTAATTTCTTATTTTGTTATGCTTAAGTGCACAGTTTTTGCTTTCTTTCTGAAATTTTCTTCATATTGATCCATGAGTTTTCTCACTTTTACCCTTCTGATTCCCTCTCCCATCCCACTGTGTGGAAGTGAGCACGTAGCCGTGTGGGGCTTAGCTGCCTTCCAAAGTTAAACCCACAACCTGATTATAAGAAGATGGAGTGGGGTTTGAGCAATGCCAATACTTTTGATTTATCTATCAAGGGCTTTTACCAGAGTTTTACGGAGAGTAAGAATAGGGGGAATAAACAGTTTCACAAGAACTCTATGATAGTTTTACTTTTATATGTCCTGGTGCCAGTGGGTGGGGGAAAAATCTTAAAGGAAGGGAGAAATCCAGAAGAAATCTGCTCTTTTCTGGAAGGGAAAAGTAAGACTCCTTTATTTAATTTCTGAGAAAAGTCCAGAAAATTTCTGAAGAAAAAATTAAATTACAGTTAATCTTCATTGCCCCTTTTGCAAAAATACACCATGACTTTCCTCTAAGGAGGTTTGTAGAAGTAGTATTAATGTTTGCATAAAATTATCACAGTAATTTCCACACTGTTGAATGCAAGGCTTCAAGGACCAGTTCACGGACCATAGGTCAAATGACTTCTACTAGATACTAGATGATGACTAAAATGCTACCCTGGGCAGACTCTTCCACTGAGAGATCTCTCCACAAGAGAAATCTCTGGAGACATCTTTTCCAAAATCAAACCTAAACCTCCCCTGGTGCAACTTCAGGCCATTTCCTCTTCTCCTATAACTTGTTAATTGGGATAAGACACCCCCATCTGCCTACAAATTCCCTTCAGGAAGTTGTAGAGAACAATAAGGACCCTCCTGAACTTCCATTTCTCCAGGTTAAACCCCTGCTCCCTCAGCTGCACCCCACAAGATTTGCGCTCTGAACCCTTTCCCAGCTTTGTTAGTCTCTCTGGACTTGCTCCAGCACCTTTATGTCTTTCTGGCAGTGAGAGACCCAGAACTGGACACAGGATTTGAAGTGTGGCGTCACCAGTGCTGAATACAGAGGGACAGTCACTGTCCTGGTGCTGCTGGCCACGCAATTGGTGAATACAGGCCAGGATGCCATTGGCCTTCTTGGCCACCTGGGCACTTTGCTTATGGTACTTTTTGTTCCTATGCATTTTCAGTTCAAATTGCTTGAAACAGCATGACAAGTGTGTTGCAGGCTACCAGAGCTATGTTTTTATAGCACGATAAAATGTACATGCTGGGTGCTCTAGCAGGTGTTACAGGGGTAGTATAGCAGCACTATGGAAGGTAGGAACAATGAAACTAGTGTGGTCTAGTGCTAGCTTTTCCTTTTTATTTTTTTTCCTTTTATCTCTTTTTTTTTTTTTTTTAAAGACCAAATACAGAAACATCACTAGTTCTTGTCTGTCAGAAAGCTAATTGTAATGATCTGTATGACAGCTGGGAGCAAGCTGACAATTAAGCAGGATGGACAGACAAGGGTTCAGTGCCTTGTGAATGTAATTGTCACTGTAGACATCTACCATCTATCTCTAGATGATGTCTATACCAATCTACCTCTATCAAAATCTGCCATGGAACATACCTGCAGGGGGGTATGCAGGCATCATTTCAAAAGTACATTTCCTATACTAAATACTCTTTTCATGAAGTCTGAAACTACAAGAATGCTGTAATTCAGTCTATACACACTGTACCTGTCATTCTTCAATAGCTTTGTACCTATTGATGTAAGTTATGCCCAACTTAATCATCTGGAACTGCTGGTGCCAAGGTGCAATTTGTTTCCATGTGATTTCTGAAATGCAGAAGCCTTTCCATATGGCTGCCACTTAGCGACTTGCTTTGAAGTCCCTCCTATCAGCCCCAAGGACTACATGGCTAGGAAATGTTTTAGGATTTTTTTTCAGGTGGCTATCAGGGACAACTTTAACTAGACAAAATGTTCCCAGAAAAGCTTCTTCATTCAAGTGCTCAACACTTTTTCGTTCTTCCCTTGACAAAAAATGCACTCTGCAAGCCGTAGGCTATGTTTATTTATGCTGTAGCACCCCTGGGCTACACAGGGGTCAAATTTATGTCACTTGTGTAAGAGAACATGAGGATCTTCACTAACATTGTAATAAGAATTTTTCACTCTGAATGGCAAGCTTAACTAAAATGTGTACTATAACTGCTTTTCACTGTTAGCCACTCATCTGTCATCAACTTTCCCACAAAAGCGTGGAGAATCAGAGAAACAAGTAGATTTGATCACACAGACTTTTAATGAAAGCACATTCATCTGTAGCAAGCTTTAAGTGGTAAGGAAACAGCTCAGTTTTATTAAAGCAAAATTCAAATGCCTCTCTATGATGGTGAAGGTGTAATAAGCAATGTTATATGAATTTTCCACATGCCAGAAGGACAAAATATATTTAAAAAAATCTGTCAATAATTATTCAATAGTGATTTTTAAAGTGTTATATTAAATAACCCTACAAATGTAGGGTTTACTCAGGGAGGTTTTTCTCTACTTACTGTAAAGTTTTGCTGTATATTTTTGGTAAATATGGGTATGATCACATGACTGAATGTGGTTGTATTTCCATGGCTTAACAAACTAATGCCTAGAAACTGAGACAGTTGACCACATTCTTGATCTTAATCAGTGACAATTATAAGTCACATTTATTGGTCTCCATTGTATTTCATTACGTAGTGTAAGAGTAAAAGAAGTTTTGAGATCTTAAATGCACATGCAGTAAAATAAAGAAAAAGAAAAGGCTTACCTTATGAAAGAAGTAGATCCATTTACTTGGCTAAGATGAATAGCCAGCTTAAAAATCCACATTTTACATCTAACAATAGCTTTTGTTTATTTAAACTGTTAAAAATATTTAATCAATAGTGCTTTTGAAAGCTTGGCAAATTAAGTAAGATTCATATGTGAAAGTGGGTCTAAACTTTGAAAAGGGTTTATTTTACTTCCATGAGTAGTACATAGTAATTTTTAATAAGATTATATACCTTCAGGAATACAGGAAGAATTAGAGAATGGCAAAAATAGTATGTGATTGTTCCATTATTTTCTCCAAGTCAACAAAACAATATAATGTAATGTGTGATAATGAGGAAAAAAATATTTCTCTGATGCTTAAGCTTTAAAATTATTCTGTGGTAACATACACAAAAACTATGAAAAAGCATGAACATGAAAGCATATCTTGACTACATGTTTAACTGAAACCAGAGAAAACCTCTACCTACCAGCTTCAAACATCTACTCAAAAAGATGTGATTTTCTCCAGTAAGTGGTGAATAACTACCAGAATGTTAAAAGGCAATATCTAAGGCAAATATGTAGTTGTATATATTATTTATGAAAATATTTTATCTAACATTTAGGGATCTCTTAGTACAATGATTGTAGAACATGGGAGGTGAGTAATTGTTTCTCCTGGAAGGTTTTGTATCAGGAACACTTCAACTTTAAACCCAATTTCAAAGACCTTCATTTTGTAGAAAATATTTCCAACTATTTTAATGAAGAGGGCTTTAGCCGTAAAGATTTTACAGCACTTACTGGGTTATTATGTCTGTGACTTACATGGAAATCTTATATTTTATTTTTACTTTAAAATTGCCATTGATCAACAGTATTTTCAACATACTGTGGCACATTCAATCAAAAGTCAGAAGCAAGAATAAGGAGAGGCAATAGGGCATATGTATTCTAAAGGAAAAGTTATCTGTGTGAAAGGAAGTTCTTACCAAACCAGGAGGCCAAGGCCTCGTTGTACTTGCACTAGCCCTTTTAGCTACTGACACACATCTTCAAATCACATTCATTTCTCTTCAAATGGTGTAACATGTAGGCTTCATTTTTGCCTCAGTTGCATCAGAATATCAGTCATCCTTATTTATTCCTTTACCACAGTTTTTAAAATTACTCTTTTAACATGGACTTTTCAATATAATTTTCTACACAGCTCAAAATTATTTTCCTTCTGTACAGCTGTCTTTTCCTTTTTAAGGTCGTTTTTCTATACAGGGGTATCATATGTACCTTGCTCAGTATTTTGATATCATACTGTTTTCCAGTCATTCTCTTGAGGTACTTAACAATTTGACTCCCTTGAATTTTGAAAGTTCCGCTGTGTCAAAAGCAAGTTTTCAAAACGTGCTTTGAGAGCAATTTGTATGGTATGTGCAGGATCTCCACTGTGTTCTGTGGTGGCCCCTCTGCAGCCAGGTGCTGACTACTTTTCAGAACTGCAGGAGAATTTGTAAAGTCAGCCTACGTCATGTCATTTCTGTCACTTTATGCTATAGTAGGGAGCTGAAAGTGGCAAAATAAAATCAGCAATTAGTACTATAACTGGCAGCATCCAGATCACTGGGGCTTTGGCAGGACTTTTACTTTCTTATGAAGCTTATGAAATTCTTGTGGCAAGGTTCATCATCAGAGAAGGTGAAAGGGACAAGACAGCATCTTGTCTGAGACTCAACATCTTGAAGAACAACCACTATCGTGGCAAATGCAACCTCTGGAGAAGAGGGATAGAAGCTGGTGGCTTCTGGTACCAAAAATAAGGCTCCTTCCAGCTCTGAGGGTTTACAGATGCAAAATAGGTTCACACTCCTCAAAGATGAAGAGAAGTCAGATGTGCCTACAAGCAAATAACCTGGTTCACCTAACTCTAAATCATGCAAGACCACCAGGAAGTAATGGTGATTGTTACAGGTTTGTAACGATGACTCACTGTTCCTGCTGCAGGGGAAAGACATCGAACTGTCAACCAAACCAACCCTCTACAGAGGTTTTCTGCCCACCAGGGCCCAGGATCCTGGATGTTTTGGGAGGACTATCAAAGCTACCCTTCTGGCTATCTCAGAAGTAGTTCCCTGTCCAAGAACTCAGCATACTGGTGTACCTCTCTAAAGTGCTTGTACACTAATGTATGAAGTTATGAGGAACACGTGATGAGTTAAAGACCTTTGCGCAGATGCACGGCTTTGATCTTATTGGAACTGGGGAAACATCATGGGATGGTGACCATGACTAGTGTTCCAGTGGAGGGATACAGTCTCTTTAGGAAGGACAATATCTGGTTCTCAAAGGGGAATTTTTACCACCCTGATATCTGCTGGAGGAACAACACAGCTGGACATAAGCAGTCTAGCAGGTTTCTGAAATTCATCAGTGATAACTTCCTCTTCCAAGATGAGCCAAAGAGGAGAGGTAGTCTGCTGGTTCTCACATCACCAACAAGGAGGAACTTGTTGGGATATGAAGATCAAAGGCAACCTTGGCTGCAATGACCACAATAAGGTTCCTAAGGGCAGAGAGGAGGTGAAAAGCAAGCTCATAACCATGGACTTCAGGAGGGCAGGCTTTGGCCTCTTCAAAGATCTGCTTGGAAGAGTCCTGTGGAACAAAGCTCTGGAGGGAAGGGGGACCCAGTTTCTATTCAAAGATCACCTCATCCAAGCTTGAGTATTCAATTCTAGAAAATATGGTCAGGCAAAAATGTCAGGAGGCCTGTCTGGATGAAAAAAGAGACCACAGGGAAAGGCTGGAGTGAGGAAAATGTCAGTGAATGCTTAAGCATACTGAATACACCTAAATGCACAGGTCTTGATGGGATGCACCCACAAGTACTGAGGGAACTGGCAGATGTCATTGCAAGGCCACCCTTGATAGCTTTTTATCAATTGTGGCAACTGGGAGTATTACCTGGAGGAAAGCAAATGCCACTCCTAACTTTAAGAACGGCAAGGAGGCACAGGCAGCTACAAGTCAGTTTCACCTCGATCCTTGTGAAGGTGATGGAACAACTAATCCTGAAAACCATTTCCAGGTCCATTAAAGAAAATAACATCATCAGGAGTAGTCAAGAGTATGCTAAGGGGAAATCATCCTTGACCAACTTGTTAAACTTCCACAATTAAATGACTGGCCTGGTAGAAAAGGGGAGGGTAGTGAACATTGTCTGCCTGGACTTCAGGAAGGCCTTTGACACAATCTCCCATAAGATCCTTATATACAAGATGTTGAGGTATGGACTGGATAAGCAGAGAGGTGAGTTATTAACTGCTTGAATGGCCAAGCTCAGAGCATGGTGATCAGTGACAAAGTCTCATTGGAGTCCAGTTAATAGCAGTGTACCTCTGGGGTCAATACTGGCTCAATTTTTTTTCAAAATCTTAATTATCTGTATGAGGGAGCAGAGTGTACCCTCAGCAGTTCTGATGATGACACAAAAATGGGAGGACTGCATGATATGCCAGAGGGTTCTGCTGCCATCCAGAGGAATCTCAACAGGTTGGAGAAATGGACTGAGTGGAACCTCATAAATTTTAACAAGAAAAAGCACAAAATCCTGCACCCAGGGATAAGCACAATTTCCTGCCACCCAGTTGGAATTCAGCCTCCCAGAAAAAGACCCAGGGATCCTGGCAGACACCAATTTGAACATGAGCCAGCACTGTGCCCTTGCAGCATTGGTCTGCATTGAGAAAGTATTGGCAGCAGGTACAGGGAGGTGATTCTTACCTTCTGTTAACTGGTGAGGCTTCTTTTGGAATGCAGCGACCAGTTCCAGGCTCTTCAGTATGAGACCCAACAAGGGGCCACAAAGACGACTGAGGTACTGGAGCCTCTCAGCTATGACAAAAGACTGAGAGAGCTGGCACTGTTCAGCCTAGGCAGAGGAGGTTCAGAGGGACCTTGTTGATGTATATGAATGACCAAAGACAGGATGCAAAGCAGATGGAGCCAGGAACTTTTCAGTAGTGCCCAGTGATAGGACCAGAGGCAATAGGTACAAACTGGAATACAGGTGCTGATGTCTGAACATTGGGGAATACTTTTTCACTTTGAGGGTAGCTGAGAAATAGCACAGGTTGCCCAGGGATGTTGTGGAGTATCCATCCTTGGAGATATTCAAAAGACATCTGGACATGGTTCTGGGCAACTAGCTCTGGCCACACTAGGTCAGTCTGGGCGGTTGGACCAGATGACCTCCAGGGGTACTTCCAACCCCAACCAATTTGTGATTCTGTGATAAATCCTTCCTCACTCATTCTACCTATTTTGATAAGACTACTGTCTCACACCTCAGAGACCCAAGCTTGGACACAAACTTGGATCATGACAACTGGCAGAATACCTGGTGGCTTTTCAAATAACTCTTTGTAGATGCTTTTCCACAGAAAAAATGTAATTCGCTGAACATCTGTCATTTGGTAAATTAAAGCAGCACATACTCTTCTTTCTCAAATACCTTGCCGGATCTTAACAATGGATAACCCTTTTGTCTATAAAGATGGTCTTGGCAGGACATGTCTGTATCTCCCTGCCAAGTACACAGTGATCGAGTGGCTCACCTAAGCTTCTCCAGCCAGTTCCTCTTTAACCTATCAATCAAAAAGTAAGATTGCTCTTAACAGGGGCATAGCCATTTCCTCTTAGCAAAATAACACAGCTTCTCTCATTTACTCAAATTATAGCTTCACGATAAATCAGCGCAATTAAGGCACTTGTTTTCTTCTTTTTGTTATTTAAAGCAGATGGATTTTTGCTATAATGACTTGCAACATAGATTTGTCTTTTTTATTTTTAATTTCTTTTCAGTTCCTTTGTATTCCTGCTGAGTGCTCCTTCATGCTGCAGGACTTCTGAAAACTATATAGCAAAAAAGTAGCATGTGCAGTCCCACAGGGCATTAGAGATTACAAAGAATTCCTGTGTTATACTTCAACATAGGAAGCCAGTTTTATACTGGTAAAAACCCACGAGATGGTTTTCCACTTTTGGAAGCATGAAGACATACTCCACAGTCACAATTTGGCTCCATCATTAAGATAAAGAAATGTTTACAGCTGGCCATGGCAATGTATTACTGTCATTGCATCTAAAAATTCTCAGTCTGTACCTTTCCTTGCAAATATTCTGGGAGTTGAGCCTTACAACATCCTCATAAATCATGCAAATATCTCATTGGAAAGATGAACAACCTTAGGCACAAAGCTCTCAAATGATTTGCCCAAAGTCACACAACAAATAAGTACCAGAGAATAAAACCTAGGAATATTGATTCTCAATTCTGTATTCTAGCCACTAAACTCACTTGTTCATTTTGATGCACCCAAACTCAAACACACTAAGACTCTTGACCTGATTAAATTTGAAAACACTCATGGTAGATTTATGTTCTTTATACATAACTTTGTTCTTTCTGTGTGCATACAAAACATTTATTACATTGCTGTTTATTAGCAATGCATTTATGTCCTAGATGCTACTTTTGCAGAACATTAATGTTACATAAAAGTCGTTGCCAGAAGAGTCCTGTTGTGAAACACATGTTCCATTAAGCACGAAAGCAACAGTGTGTTCAATTTTTTAAAGCAAATAAATTAGCCACAGATATAGATTAGTTTTTGAGGGCCATTTGCTCACCACAAAGATACCCCCATATTTACTGCTTCTATTGTTTGCTGTGGGAAGAACCATTCCACACTTGTCTCAGTAGTAATAGCATATCACTGTGAATATTCAGAAGGTTATTATTTTGGAGGCATTTATTTTCTTCCTAGGCATTGAAAGGTATATTCTTTGTCTTCCAACATTAAAATACCAGGCTTATTCTTACCAATAATTAGTGATGTTTGAGCCAAGACTTTTTAGGATCAAAGTCACCAGAGACAACCTATTGGAAAACTTTAGCAAAATCCAAGTTCATTGACATAGCTAAATAAATAGAGAGACAGTATCACCCTTTTTCTACTGAGTTGAAGCTTAGAAATAGTTTGAACAAGACTTTTTGAGACTTTACCTTTTTTTTCTTTGCTAAGCAGCTATAGCACAAACTTACTGGCTCACATTGTGTATGTCTAAATTAGCAGTGATATATTTTCTCACCACTAGAAACATCTACGTTACACATCAACTACAGCAGGAGGAATTGGCTGCTCTGAAAAGCAGTAGAGATTATATGAGTAACTAAATCACATCTTTTTAGCGGTTTTCAAATCAGAGCATGAGTGGCTCAGTCCTGCATAGTTTCAAACTTCTCACAACAGCTGTGGCATAGTAATAAATTAAATATGTCATTTTTTTTTCATGTTAAAAATCTTAAGAATTTGCTGGCTATAAAACAATACACTGTGAACTAGCGTAATATGTGTGGCAAGGTTTTTTTTCAGTTTTTCATTATATTGCTTTTCATTTAGTTTCCATTTACTCTATTCCCACATGGGTGAAAGGCAGGGAATGAGAAGGTAACCATCTGCAAAATGAAAGATATTTTCAGGCAGAAATAATACTTTCTTTAACTTGCTTTTACTGAGAATTTCATGTAAATGCTAACTAGTTTGTTCTTTCCTTGTTTTTAACATAAAACAGAAGTGCGCATTTTATACCTCCACAGTAGTTTTAATTATTTCCCTCCTTCTATCATCTACTTCCTTGTTTCCAGGCATTTGTCACTTATCACTCATGACCCCAGGAGACTATTGTTCTTTCTTAATTCCAAGCATATTTTATCACAGAAAACATGCTGGTGAGCATGGTTCCTGTATTTAGGAAACTATGGTCTTTAAACTTTTAATTTACCACCCATTTCACAGCTAAACTATCTTTCCCGAGCTGCAAGGCTTTTGCGTTCCTCATCAGTAGAACTCAAGAAAAAAAAAGGGGTTTTTTTTCTTTTTTTTTAAATTTGACCTGGGATTAACTCTGATTTGGCAGGAGAAGCCTGTTACATTTCCATTGGTCCTACAGCTATGTGGGTAAAGTGTTGTTATCTTTCTGCCTCTCAGACAAGTAGTATGGCCATTGACACATTTAGGGACAAATCCTGAGAAAGCAGGTGTTACAACTATGTATGCCAGAAGATGCATTCTCTGCTTCATTAACATTGCCAGCTACAGAAGAATTTCACCAAAGGGAACCTGGGGAATGTACACTGAATGATGCAGAATTTTAGCTTGCCACTGATTATTCCTTGTGTGTGTAAGCTCAGCATATGAAGTTTTTCAATAAGGGATTGAGATGTGGGCCACAGAAACCAGAACCATTATTCCTTAAGCACTACAGAAAGCGTTTCACAGAAATTTTGCAAGATTCGTAAACCTTCAATTTCCTTTAAACTCTCTTCCTAGCATAGTTTAGGGAGGACCTGTGGATTTGTTTAAGGTTGTTATTTTGTCCTTTATTTCTGTAAAATTCTATTGCATCCAGCAAGAAATAAAATATGAAATGGTTTGAATAAATATCCTAGTGTAAACTTCTATTATTGCCCAGTGCAGCAGAAAAATGTATGTCTGTATAGATTAAATTGTCTGGAATTTTCTCCTTTCTTTACAGGGTGCAGAGAATGTTGAAAATTAAACCTCTGAAACCAGGGAATAAAACCTGAAGGAAATCACAGATTCAATTGGGTTGGGAGGGACCACAGAGGATCATGTGGTCCAACCTCCTCACTCAAGCAGGGTCATCCTAGAGCACATGGCACAGGATTGTATCCAGATGAGGAGGGAAACTCCACAATCTCTCTGGGCAATCTGTTTCAGTGCTCAGTCACTCCCACAGTAAAGAAGTTCTTCCTCATATTCAGGTGGAACTCTCTGTGCATCAGTTTCTGCCCATTGCCTTCAGTTCTATTTGTTGGCACTACCGAGAAGAGCCTGGAAACATCCTTATGACACCCTCCCTTTAGATGTTTATACGCCTTAATGAGTTAATGTGAATGGAGATAGCTGGAATATAAGCAGTGTATTTTCTGCAAAACAGCCAGAAGAGATGATTCTCAGCCATGCCTACATCTTCTTGCTAAACCCCACCAAGGTATGTCCGACTCTCTTGACCCAGGGTTAGTTGCCACAGATAACTGGTATTCGCAGTGTCCTCCCATAAGGGGCTTTAAGTCAGATGAAAAACAAACTTAAACCTTCCAGGACTCTTTATGGCATGGTAAGAGTAAACAATCACACTAGTCTTTTTTGACCATAAAAACCATGAGGCTTTGAAATCTTCCATAACATTTCCCAGCAGCTCTCTTCTTCATTTTTCTCGCATATCTCCACAGCGTAGGGAATGCCATAATGTTATGATCTCCCAGAGGAATATCATAGTCTAATGATCAAAGAAGGGAAAAATGAGAGGAAAATGTTAGAAACCATATGAAAAGTGTGAAAATGAGTTAAGAAGTATAAAGTATTTAAAAGATTCCACTGCACTAGCATTCCTGTCATTTCTATTCTTTACTTTGTTGAAAAGCTATATTTCTATAATCTGCCACAGGGAGTCATTAGGACATCACTGGAAGGCCTCTGCCTTCTCACTTCCTCAGTGATAAATGCAATGGCTTTTTCGCATTGTTCTTTGCTGAAGTTATCTATTCAAGTTTGCTGACATATTCCACAGGCAAATAACCAAATTCTAAATAATGCTGGCAAAAACAGCATTACAGGAAGAACAGTGCTAATCAACACATAGACACATATTAAATAAATCAAAAAGTTCCAACCCTATTTATTTTCTCACAGAAGAGACCTCAGAAAATTAACACAGAACAAAATGGCAAAGATTTAATTGTAGGGTTGCTATTATATCTTACATCATTAGTCCTTTTATCTATGAAACATTCAAATAAGGCTCGAAGTCTAAACTGATTATATTTCTGACATTCTGTGAGACTAAAATGGACTGACTAAAGATTTTAAACTCCTAGGTAACTAAATATTAAAGTCCATCTCATGATAACCACAACAGTTATTTCAAGACTTGACAGAGGTACGTATTTTTCACACTTTACAGAACCGGAAGGTAGAAGAGAATCTATGTGATACAGTGAATGTACAATTAAAATAAGGATCCTAATATAGCATTAATATAATTTTTATTGATGTTTTTCATATGTCTGGGGAATAATAAAACATTGATGTTTTTCATATGTCTGGGGAATAATAAAACCAGATATTTTTCCTAATAGCTTTCCACCTATCTGTTCCACTTCCCCATTTCTATATTGACAGTGGTATTCCTGCACCCTGCTGCTCTGATTCTCTTCTCAGCTTGTCAGAGGGTTAGACCTAATTTCTGATTCAGTCATCTGTGAGTTAGGTGCCAGCATACCACCCATGTTGGAATGGTGTCTGAACTCAAGAATTAGGCACCCAGACTCTTATCTGATGCATGTCCTGTTGGAAGCTGTGCCATTGGGCAGAGTGGGAGGTCCCTGGAGCAGAGTGCACAGAGGAGGCATCCTACTCTCCTTGAGGAGCACCAAAAGGTTTTTACAGTTTTCAGAAGCAAAACCAATCTACTTTATGAAGACAAACGCAGAGAAAACACGCATCCCATGAAAATAATTTCTGTAGAAAACTCTTCATCAATTTGCTATGGGGGTTTTTCTAAGAGAAGGACTTTCATTTTTCCTTGTTACGACACTATTATAAAAATGCAGACTTTAAAGAAAAAACAACAAAACTTAAAAAATGTAGGGTTTATGACATTTTATTGGTGACAACAGCCTTTTCAAGAAGATTTTGCATAAAAAAATAAATTATGAATCTAGAGAAGCCGCATGGAGAATTAAGCCTATTTGAAGCATTCTGGACAGTAGCCCTTTAAAAAACTCATCGTAAAAGGAGGCTGTTGCTAGGATACTATGGTTACTATCGTCGGGATAATGTGGTGGGATATATATATATACATATATATATAAATGTATTTTAAACAAGAAATCTTGATCGATGAGCACCACAGACTATAAGCAACCTTATCAAACCTGCATAGTATATTACAGATTGAATAAAATATTCAATTTCATGCTGAAAAGACAAAATGAAGTTAGTCTTCAAAGTGATGCCCATCAAAGAATGTCACAAGAAACAGCCACAATGCTTGTTAGCTGCTTGAATAGAAGAACACAGACACATGACTCAGAAGTGAGCTGAGAACAGAAGCCAGAGAAACTAAAGAAAAAGAGTGAACAGATGCTGCTGAGGTGAGGGAAGTGTGTAGACATTTCATTCTTCTGGAATCAAAGACAACTAAAACCATAAGGACCAAAAATTACCATAAATGGGTGCTGAATTAGTCTTTTGATTGGGAATAGCTAGTTAGTTGAAATGATCAAAATAGAAGATCAAAGGAGTATATGGAAACTATGCAGATCTGAAGTCAAATTAGGTTTATGGGCAAAATTATTACTCTGTTAAGACAGCAGAACATCTCCTCAACTAGAAGAGGCCATTAGATAGTCTTCAACACACGTTCATGTCAAAGAAAGTGTCCAAGGCTTTCCAGGCTGTTCAGGTATCTATGCTACCCATTTCAGTGTAGTTTTGCCTTTGAGAGTCTGGGCCTGCAGTCAGAGCAG
The DNA here is from genome assembly GCA_013397775.1 of Eulacestoma nigropectus. Taxonomy (NCBI): domain Eukaryota; kingdom Metazoa; phylum Chordata; class Aves; order Passeriformes; genus Eulacestoma; species Eulacestoma nigropectus. Next base: position 597,560 of record VZTE01001982.1, on the reverse strand, counting down.
AACAGTTCACAAAGAAAATCATCTTGCATGACAAATTTCGTACTCTGCCTGAGGAAGAGTGCAAAGGTATTCTCTCCTAATTAAAATATGAATGCTGTCATCTGATAATCTTCCTTGTGAGAAATAACAAGCTTACTAATTAAATGTGCAATTTCTTGACATTTAAACAGGTCAATTTTTTTTTCCTTGTGTCTGATCATTTATTTGAGGTGCTACTTTCAGGCATGTTTATTATACTAACCAAAATTAATAACCAGCATAACAGACCCTTCTAAAACAGAAGGGTAAGTAATGTAGTTTTGTCCTTTTGCTCAACAGAAGTTATTTTAATGTAGAAAATAACTATAATTAAATAGAGGATAGAGATTTAATTTTTATTAAGCCTTCATCATCCTTCTGGGCTTCCTATGTATGTCTTCTGCTGTCAGTCTTTCATAAGGTCACTTTTTTATTCCATTTGGCTTTACTGAATAAAATGTTATTGCATAAAACTCAAAGAACATGGCAAGACAGTCCAACTTTAATTTAGTGATATTATTTCTGAAAAGGGTGCTATTGTAGATAGATTGCTAGTTCTGGTGTGGATAGAGTGGAAGACCTGTGGGCACAGACTTTTTTTTTTTTTAAGAGCTTATGTGACTTCCACAACTGTAATAACTGAAGACAGATCTTGATTTTTAGTGCAATAGTGCGAATATGATAAAACATATTTTCAGTGTAGGTTTCAACAAGTCAGTTGATAATTAAATTTTCTTTTTCACAGAAAATTCAAATCTTCTTGAAATTTCATTTATTCTGAATGGGATTGAAGAGTTCAAGGTTCCAAATATTCTGCAAATCAAAATTTTAAAACCATTCTCTTTTGAAAAACCAAACCCAGTCTCTGTGAATTTACCAAGCTATTAATCAGAGAATCACAGTGCAACTCAGTAAGCTGAGTTGGAAGAGACCCACAAGGATCAAGTCCAGGTCCTGGCCCTGAACAGCACCACCCCCAAGAGTCACACCATATGTCCAAAAGTATTGTCCAAACACTTCCTGAACTGTGTCAGGTTTGTTGCTGTGACCACTGCCCTGGGGAGCCTGTTCCAGAGCCCAGCAACCCCCTGAGGGAAGACCCTTTTGCTAATATCCAACCTAAACCTCCCCTGACACAACTTCAGGCCATTCCCTTGGGTCCCATCCCTGGTTACCACAGAGAAGAGATCAGTGCCTACCCCTCCTCTTCCCCTCACGAGGAAGTTGTGACTGTAATGAGATCTCCTCTCAGTTTTAATGAAATATAAACTCCTTATTTCATAAAGTTATTTAGATGTATGAAAAAGTTGTATGAATTACAGATTTAAATGTTTTGAAGTAGGGAATGGCCTTTGTCACCAGATATCTAAAGACAATCTGGCATTTATTACCATCTGCTTTGTTCTTCAGCAATATGAACTTAATTTATGTGATCCTTCTGCTGAAAAAAAAAATGTATGCCCTTCATTGCTTTGACTTTCATGGCTTGGATTTTTTTATTTGGGTTTTTTTTTACCATGAGATTACTGCCAGGGGTTGACCTGTTATATTTATGCTGCAATTTGTGAAGAGGTTAAAATAGTCAACTGTTTGTTATCCTACTGCAGGGACACAGAGTAAGCAACATTTCTATTATGCAGCATTGCAGTTCTCAGACCAGGATGGTAATTGCAATTAGCGACTGTTTGAGTTCACATACCAGGTTATTAACTGAAGCAGTAAGAAACAGATATACTGCCTGGTTAGGGCAGAAAGTTAGGGCAATAACCTCATACGCTGCAGCAGTGGGAAATGGCAAAACATGTCAGAGCTCTCAGAAATTATAATTTTCTGTGTGTAGCTAAGGTCAACAGTTGACTTGAGTATAATGAGGAATGAATTACTCAAAATAAGAGTAGTGTTTTATCTTGATTCTTGATCGTTCTTAATTAATGTGTGATAAAAGACTGAACACTAGCACCTGTGATATATTTTATCTTTTTACCTTTTCTGTCTTAAACTATCCAAGTATTTGGATAGTACAAACTGTCTAAGTATTCTGCTTTAAACCCTTAAATTTATCTTAAACTTTTAAGGTTTGGAAAGGTCTTAATTTTATAGGCTTTCTCCATAAGTTGTTGACTCCAGAAAGATTTAATAACAGCCTAAAGCAGATACTCAAACTGGGCAGAACAAACCCAATAGGTAAATGAGCATTGACTTGCACTAGGCTTCAGTAAGAATCCTGGCAACGGAATTGACAAATTCGATTGCCAAAACAACTCTTCATGCCATTTCAGATTTCCTAAATTGTCCGAGATTTCTGCACACAAATGATATATATGCCACGTGACAGAGGTAAAGACCTAATTTAGGTCTCAACACTGAATTGAATCCTTCCCCCATCTTTCTGATGGCCGAAGATAAATGTTATAAAAATTTAGCTAAAAAAGACAATACAGTCAAATAAACACAACTCCCAACACCACCGGCAATATCCTAGGGTCTCCAAGATATCTGCATAAGACTGTCAGGTATGCACAGACCCTGTAGAAGACCAACTGAAATTTTGGGCCAGTAGCTAAAAAGCTCAAAAGAAATCTTCCACAAAGAAGTCTTAAACATAATTTTGAACCACCCTAAAGCACCTCAGATGACACTGTCTCTAAACTACTGCATAAAAAAATGTAAATATTGGTAGGAGAAATGAAACGTGTATTTATTATGTTGAAATTATTAAAATATTGCATTTACTCTACATGGTTTCAATAAGATGTAAGCCCAGAAGAATTGAAGATTCGGGAAAGAATTATTTCTTTTTGGATACCATGTGTAGTTTCAAATTTCCGTTTTTGACCTATTTATTTTAGAATCAGGATTTATTGAAATCTCAGCTTTGATAGATTACAAGTGTTCCCCGTGTTATACACTGAAAATAATGACAAGGTTTTTTGTTTCCTTAGATGAAAATTCATGTCTTTCAAAATCCATAAGGGTCAAAGTATGTTGCTAATCTATATATATTCATCACTTTCCTTTATATCTAGAAAATCTTATTTTGTACAGGGTAAAAAAAAAAAAAAAGATTTATGTATATCTGAGAGTTTTATTCTGCATTCTTGGTCACTCATTCTAGTACTTAATTTAATTTGTTAAGGATAAATATTCTTATCCAAAACTTCTCATCACAGAAGAAAAATTACCAGAAAAGGAAGAGGCATAGAACCTGGCTGAAAAAGGTGGGTCATTATTAGCTAAGAAGACACAGTTCTAAAGCTGTTAATATGCTAAGGAATGCACAGGAGTGCATTCTTCCTGGACTTTGCTGGCTACACTGCTGCTATGGAGCACAGTCAGTTGACAGGTAATGAAGAGAAATGTGGTCTTTAAGATAACTATGATTCAGCACATCGACTATTTGAAAAATAAATTGGATACAGAACTGACATGATTGTAATATACATTGGTCATTTGTTGGAATATGCAAAGGACCTGTATTAAGACCTAAGATAAAAATAAAGATCGTGTCAAAATTAGAGACATATTCTATCTATATGCATAGAATCATAGAATAGTCTGAGTTGGAAGGGAACTTTTAAAGGTAATAAAGTCCATTTTTATTGCTAAGATCCATTTTTTAATCTTGATTTGTAATTGTCAAATGTTTAAGTTTGGGAACAACTAATTTTGTAGGATTAATTTTGAGCCAGGCATTAGTAATAAATAATTAGCTTTTGTGAAAATTAAAAATACACAAACTACATAAACATACCTCCCTAAATGCATTGTTTTTACTTAAAAGTGATGGTCTTTTTTTCACTCTGTGACACTTCTTACTTTCTCTGCAGATCAGCCAGGACATAGTAACAACGAAAGCATATTTCAGTCACAACAGTATTACAAAACATTGTTGACACCTCTGGACCATGCTACATTGTGTGGAAGAGCACATCCAGAGATTCATGAAAGACACACTGCACACAAATCCTTCTAGGAAGTTAGCTCAAACTCTTCAGTGATGAAGTGACATTCATCTGTGGCACCTCAAAAAAAGGGATTCAAATACCTTATTCCCAGAAAAACAGCTACTGTTCCTGTTTATTTCTCATTGAATAAAACAATGGAAAAATAACTGAAAGTAATTTAACAATGTGAACAAGATCACACTCCATTGAGCTACCAGCCACCAGGTAATGCCAGACATTGCTTACTAACCAATACCCCAATTTAAATCAATCACACTCACCAGAATGCTGATATACAAAAAATATTAGTTATTTGCTAGTTTGTGCACTAGAAATGAGGACAGGAATTGAGCAATGTAAGTGAAAGTGTACACAGCTGCAGTGATTCCCATCTCCCAGATGAAAAGAAGTCAGGCAGTGCTGTGCCAGGACTATGATTCTACTAACAGACACCTATTTTTTATGAGACTAAGCCCCTTCTCCATTTACTCATTATTGTCAGTATTCCAGCATTGCTGATACTCATGTGCTCTGCTATACATTAAGCAAGATCCTAGAGCAGTGTTTAGAGGGAGCATCCAACATACAAAAAACCACTGTACATGTGGATAATTCCTGAGCTCTCTAGCTGGAGGGTTGGAAGGTGCTGGGGCAGGGGGATTCCTTCCCGCAAAGGAATGCATGGGTGCACAGCACTTCCTCCAGTGGGCTGCAGAGCTCATCTTGGTGCTAGCCTTGCTATTGCTGTTGCTGCTGCACTGAGAAAAGGGGGAAGCATGACTCAGAGAGGTTTTGCCTAGTTATAAAATTCAGTGGGGGATGGACCCCCATGCACCCCACAGTCAGAGTTGCCTTTCAGTGCAGCAGTTCTCTTAAGTATGTGTGCATGAACACATAGGTTTGTACAGGCTGGGAAACTGTTCAAAACTGTAAAACACCTTTATGAGGTATGATGCAATATGCAGATTTGCCAATGGTTAAAAGATTTAAAAATAAAACATGTTTGGCAAGTTCCAGTTGCTGCTTGCCAACTTGGAAAGGAGAAGAGTGATCAGGGTAAAGTAATTAAACATTTTTAGCCTTTCTTTTCCATGTTATTGTCTTCATTTTATTGCTCAGTGTTAAGTTAGCTTAAGTATTGCTTCAAAGCATGAGCTCTGAGGTCCTCCTCTCCTTGCACTCACACACAGGGTTCTGAGCCACAGTCTCTAGTCACCATTTGTGAGTAATCACAAACTGGCACAACTACCATTAAACACAAGAGGGCACAAATCTGGTTAGCAGAAAAGACTGCGCTTTATAGCCTTTAGCTCAGCAATAAGATGTTTTTGAGATTCCTCCTTGTACAGTGCATTGTAATGGGTTGTGTGATTAACAAGCACCACTGCCAATGGAGTCAGACACCAGAGCAAAACATTTCCCTGCTCCTGCCAAGCAACAAATTTAGGGCCCAATTCAGTTTGAGTACAGCCTGTTTCCTTGCTACAGGAGCTGGCCATGATTTTTACTGAAATAAGCCCTTTGCTTTTAGAATGCAGATGAGAATTCAAGACAACCTAATTAAAAACATCAATGATTGTTTTTTTTCCATTGCTGTTTGCTTCTGCTTGACATGATTTAATGTCAGACAGCTCTGAGCATCAGAGCTTTTCTAGATGTATGGCTGCAACAAAGGATTCTTCATCCATCCCAGGAGCAGTGTACCTTCTGCTAGATGACTTTTTTTTCATTCTAGAAATGTAAATCACTTCTTCCAAGATCATGTACCTTTCCTTTTAAGCTACTACTTTCTCAAATGCTCATGTTGGCTTCCCAGCATAATAATAAAATCACCTCTTAGCCTCTACAAAATACTTTTATAGTCAGTTTGTTTGGGCATCATTAGCCTGGCACAAAAATAATCTGCAGGCAAAATATGGGTAACTCACAGGTACAAAGCAATTATTTATTGGCCAGTGCACATAAAAGACAGGTGGTATTTAGTGAACTATGAGGTTAAGCACGGGTGTGCTCACACTCCAGTACAGCAGCTGGAAAGCCTTCACCAGGCAGACAGGTGTTGCTGAGAAGTGAGGGGTTGGTGGCCACGGCTCCCAAGAGCCACCATGGGGGCCGAGATGCTCCTTCCTTCTACTCCATCAGCACTGATGAATCAACCCCAACCCGGCAGCTCCTGACTGTCCCTAACTAGACCAGCCTCCAGCTTCTCTTCATTTCTTTTCCTTAAGGTCTTAGCATTTCATGCGGATGTTTTCTCTGCTGAGTCCTTGGTCTCCTAGCAATCACATATCAGCAGTCCTACCACTCTCTGTAATTTTTTACGTTTCTTAGCCATGTACAGACGGTCTCACAGCTCTGGCTCAGCAGTCTGAGTCAAGGTTACACAGCTGGAATGTATCAAAGCTGGACCCCCTACTCGAGCAGCTAAAACCCCAGCAATGGGGGGCTACAGGGAGAGGGTTACAGTGTGCCATGGCATCATATGTGATTCTTTCTTGGACACTATTTTATTCCACTCACACTTCATTCCTGATTACTTCCCTGATCCTTCTGACTCCAGTTCCTGTTCTTCTCCCCTATTATGGAGTTCTGAAAGAACAACTATAACTACTAGCTTCCTTCAATTATTGCTTAATTTTGTAACACTTGCTATCCAGTTGCCACCAACGGTTGTGTATTGGCTGTCCAGTATCCATTTGCAAACTACTATTCATAGAAACAATGTTGGGCACAAGTTTCTCACTGTAGCATTACAATACCCTGTCAGTAGGGAAAGGAAATAATTCTGAAATTTTTCCCCTGTGAGTGAGCAGGATTTTAGTCGAGGAAATATGTTTTCTTCTCCATTAATCCTCTTCACAGCCAAACTCAAGAGGAACACCCAGAAAGGACACCATATGTTTGAGAATATGCCATCATATAGTTTGTGAGCCCTGTAGTTGCTGCTGCCCTTTAGCCATTAAAACTGCAAACAGCAGTGTTTCTAGGTAGCCAGATCATGTTTATCACAGTACATAAATCCTGTGTGTCCAAAGTGATCATGAAGTGATGCAGTCATTTCTCTGGGGCTTCCTGAAACCTTCAGCAAGTCATCAAATTCCTCTTTCCTGGGCAGGGAAAAGGAAAAAAAAACAGAATCATTTAAACCCAAATGATATATTTACTTACATGTAAAATGAGGATCTATGTTTGAATCTAGTTGTAGGATAACTTCCAAACTGTGTTGTGTAGTCAGCCAAGATGTAACATATATTCAGACAGGGTAATATTGATCTAAAGTGGTACACTGTGAATCCAGAAAACTGTGGCTCTCTTCCAGCATTTCAAATGTAGAACTACGTAGGAAAAATACAGATATTTCAGATGCTTAATTCAAGTCTAAAAATTTTCTGGACAGAAACTATATCAAAATCAACCAACTGATTTACTATTCTTCCTCAATTTCACAATATTGTCTCTGTGCAGTGTTTTTACAGAATGCAAAAAGAGCAGAAAAGATATATACAATGGAAACATTAAACTGAATTTATGCCAAAAATGAATGCATAGTGCATAAACATCAATCCTGATCTGTTTTGCTCATCTAAGCAGAACAAAGCAGTCAGTAACATCTTTCAGGAACAATATCCATTGAGTAATATAGCACACAGCTATCCCTGGGGTCTAATCTGAAGGTCATCTCCACCTGATTTAAGACACAAAATCCGCATTTTTGCATCCATTACTTTGGACCCACCCTAGAATGATCCACAATCTGCTCTTCAAAGTCCTTTTAGGATTGGGCCTTCTTTCTGTGTCCCCACTTGCTCTAATTACAAGCAAAGGAGAAAGAAATAAAAGTTTGTAGAAGGCTAGAAATGATGGAACAAGAAATTGCAGAATCACCATTGCTGGATTTTCTGCAGTTAAAACTTTCAGTATAGGGATGAATTTCATATACAGCACTAAAGGCCAATAGACACCACTATGTTGTATTTGGACATTCCACACACTGCTGAATTTGAGGTACAGCCACCTGCTGAGGACTAGATTAAGGTGGGATTTTGTACCCAAGATCAGCAATTATAAGCTTAAACATAAATTTATGATTAAACCTAACATTCAGTATAGATGTAACTAGACCCACACAGATAAGTATAGTCTTGTATTGGGGAAGAATTTCTTCTTCTGCAGCATATTCATTTAAACAACCTACTATTTTCTCCCCAGATTACTTGACAATTTCATCCAAATTTCCCATGTAGCTTTAGGTGGAGGAAACGAGAAGTTATAACATTCTGGAGGACATTATGCTCTTTGTTTATTCTGTGAGCAGTGCATACCTTGAGTAATAGCAAATAATTTCTGTTTCCTTTCCAACTAAGGGAGTCCAAAACCACAGCTCATACTAGTTATATGAATTCCCTAAATATCAACTGATTGCTCAGTCATTGATCAGTGCAGAAAGATGAACCACAAGCTCCTATGTCTGCATTAAATGTGCCCACAAGAAAACTATTTACCATTATATGGCTTTCTCAGGCATTGAGGGAAAAATTGGTCTTCGAAAAATACCTAAACATTTTTGAGATAGATGATAAATATTAACCTATAGCCCAGAACTTTGAAAATTTGCCTGGAACTCCAAGTTGCATTAAATAGTTAATTGTTTCAGATGTGCAGAGGAAGCAAGTTCTTGTTTAGAACTGGTCACTAAAAGTTAAGAGATTAAAGAAGGAGTTCTGCATTTTGTTCTGCACATTGTGTGTATTAATGTCAGTGTGAGTGCCAACTCCAGTAATAATTTCAAATACTAATTCCATAATTTCAAAACAAAACTTTAAAAAATACTCATACTTAATTTTGTTCTGAAATAAGAGTTTGACGTTTTATTGTTAGAATTCCAACAGAGATAAGAGAATTCTTTGGGTTTTTCAACATATATTCTGCCAAAATATTCCATACATGCATGTATTGTAGGGTAATATATGGCAATGGAATAAATCTAAATTTGAACAGTACTTGTTTATTATTTCATTGCCGTGTGAAGAGCTGATGAAATTGAACTGTTGTGTACCATGACATTTTGCCTGCATAATGCAATAACCGCTTTATGGAAAATAAGTTGAGAATCTCATTACTTGACCAAGATTTATGATGGAACTTGTAAATGTATTTGCTTTCAATAAATCTGACGGAGATTGACCACCATCCTTGTTAACATTTTGATAGACATTCTCTTTTAATGGCACCTAATTACAAAACAGCCAGTGCAATATGCTACTAAGATCAAAATTCAGTCTAGAAATAGTAATAACTGCCAGATTTAACTCATGCATTTCTTTTATGGTGATCAGAAATAGCCCTTCTCTTTTCTGACATGCATATTAGAAAAGCTACTCAAAAAAGATCTGAGCATTTTCTGAGAAATGATAAAATCCATCTCATCGGTCTTTCTGAAGTATTCCTAAAGCATCTACTTCCATTATGTCAGTGTGAAGAGCTCCCCTGCCTGTCTCCAAAGGAAATCATATGCTTTCTGTTACTGGGTGATGCAGGTTGGTGTGGTCTGCAAGCGAGCCATTCCTGAAACAGGCAAAAACAAGTTCAAGGGATATATTACCTATTATGTAAGATACTGCATTCATTATACATTCTGGAGATCAACCCATTTTACTTCATTTCCTTCAAATGCTTTTCCTCATTTTGTTTCAAAGCATGAAGTTGTTGTTGGAGCATACCCTCATTTCTCATTGTAGTTATTCTCTCTGGTTTTGGGATTGGTGTGCAAAGATCAAAGCCATGAAATTGCCTTTAGAATTTAAGTTTTTTCCTTGAAAATTCTCAGTTTTATCAATACCAAGGATGCAGACACAGACAAAATTCAAAACTGGTAAACCAGATAATACATGTTGCATTATAAATTTATTTTGGCAAGTGCCCAACAAAGCAGTGTTAAGAGAAAGTTAAACACATTTCAGGGTTGTACAAAAGTTTTTTAAAAAACAGCCTTTAAAATGCACTTCAGTGGTACATGTTTAAAATCCCTTATGCATCAGTTCACAGGGGAAACAGATCAGTTCAGTAACTGACAAGTGTTTCTGCAAGGGGAAGTTTAATTCAGATGCTTCAATTTCTTTATTCAAATGCTACAGTAGTTTACCGTGGCTCACATAGACTGAGTGATTCAGGAGTCATGCAGGTGAATACAGAAGTAATAAAGTATGAGAAGTTTTAAAATGAAAAAAATATAGAAATAAACAGTCATTTTTGACTGAACAACTTATTATGAAATTTATTTTTAAAAAAAAACCCCAAAAACCGGTATCTTCTACTGTTTAGTGGCTGTTTTTACATTAGTCTGAAATTCATCATCCACGCCATTAAGTTCTACTGGACTGTCTTATATTTTTATCTTTGTTAAACTATCCTATCCCATGAACAGACATTTTTATGCAAGTTAAAATCTGGTTTCATCAGGACAGATTCAGATTGGTAACTAAGCCATGATTAATCACGTATCTAATTACACTTCATAACCTTGTGCATAGATGAAACCTCAGCGTTTTGGGGACTTTGTTCTCATCTCTCATAAGTGATTTTTCCGTCTCCTTCTTGACATTTGTTTTCCACAGTCTCAGGTTCAGAAAAAAAAAATCTTTATTATTTTGGAGTGGGTTGACCTTGGCTAGGCACCCACCAAGCTACTCTATCACTCTTTCTCCTTAACAGGATAGAGGGACTACGAAGAACACATGGACCGAGATAAGGGAGATCACTTACCAATTGTCACAGGGAAAACAGCCTGGAGTTGGGAAAATAAATTTAATTTATTGCCAAACAGAATAGATTCATAAGAAATAAGAATAAATTTTTAAAAACCATCTTCCCCTCACCCTTGCTTTCTTCCCAGGCTCAACTTCACTCCCAACTCTCCCACTCAAGTGGTGCAGTGGGATGGGGAAAACGGTCAGTTGCAGTCAGTTCATAACACTCCATCTCTGCTGCTCCTTCCTCCTCACGCTCTTCCCTTGCTCCATTGTAAGACAGTCCTTCATTAACTTCTCCAACATAAGTCCTTCCCACAGGCTGACTGGTCCAGCATGCGTCCTTCTGTGGAGTGCTGTCCTTCCTCACAGGGTCACAGGTCAGACAGCAAACTTGCTCCTGTGTGGTGTTCTCTCCATGGGCTGTGCTTCCTGTCAGGAGGTCAAGCACAGGGCCTTCATGAGTCACAGCTTCTTTTAAGGGATATTCACCTGCACTGATGTGAGGTTGTCTGCAGGCAGCAGGTGGCTATTTGCTCCATAGTGGATATCCATGAGATGCAAGGAAAAACCTGTCACTGCACCCTCTCTGCACGCTGTAGGAAAATCTCTGGTTGTATGCCTGGACTATCTCCTCCCTCTCTGCACTGACCTTGAGGCCTACAGAGTTTTTTCTCTTACATATTCTCACTTCTCTATCCCAGCTTCTGATGTGCAACATTTTTTTCCTTTCTTAAATATGCTACCGCAGAGGTGCTCCTGATGTTTCTCATAGGCTCAGCTTTACCCAGTGGTGGGTCTGTCTTGTAGCCAGCTGGATCTCGTTCTGATATAAGGGCAGCTCCTGATGTCTCTTTAAAAAGTGTGCTCACACAGCCCCCAGCTATCAGAACTTTACCACATAGATCCAGTTTGGTTTTAAGGTTTGTTTCACCTTACATAATAAGACTGTAGAATGAAAAAAACTCAAACATTTAGAAATGTCAAAAATGCACATATTCATTGATGGCAATACAGACAGTGCTACTTTTTCATGCAGTCTGACTACTAGTAAAAATGTTATTTAATTTCATCCTTTGCTGCGAAAAGTCACACCTAGTTCATTACTTAAAGCTGATCTGTTTGCAACTCAAACTTACCAGCTTTTTCATTAGTCACTGTACTTAACCACACTGAACTATTCACTGTGACTTCTGACACCAACCAAAGTTCTCAGATTCCTCTTCAAGCGTGAGGAACACTTCCCATCCTGAGAGATCTGAAGCTCTGCTGTAGCTGCCCTCCATACTGTGGATGGGATTCATTGCACTTAACTTCAGCTGACTAGTCTAGTCCTGGACAGACAGAAGAGATTTCAGGCAGGGGTTTATCTGTCTTAGATGCTGTGGGCTTTAGATACCTCTCCTTATCCTATGAAATAGTCTAAGAGAATAAAATTACTAAGATTAAATCCATACTGTGGATGGGAAAAAACATTCCTCAGTGGTAAGTGAACACTAGCAAATCAGTGGTCCATAAAACAAATTAATTTAAATCTCTCAAAAAATATAATATTACAAATGTATAGAACTTCATAGGTTATCATAACAGACTTCACATCAATGTCCTATGGTGGAGGCAGAAATATTTTTAGCACTTTAGCAATAAGGTATAATTTGCAAGTAGTAGTCTACTTACAGTGTAAGAGGGCTACACAATATTGCAGCAGATATATACAGCACACAGTCTGTGAACTACACAGGGACTGTTAACTATTAAAAATGGGCTTTTTCAGTCAGTATTTTTACACTGTAGATGTTTAAATGTAAACCAGTAGGACTGCAGGTCTGTAGAATCCTGGATCTCTATTATGTGTTTTTTAGACGTGCTAGACCTAATGTCAGCATGGATCTACTGTGTGTTTGATCACTAAAACCCCTTAAGAGTATTAGACATAATTCCACAATTCATCTAATCTGTGCTGGAGTTTAATGTAAAGCCTGTTATGTTCAAAACATCCATCTTTTTGCAGTGCTTTGCACATTAGGATGACTAATGTTAAAGTTAGCACTTCCATCTAACATGCAGTATAAGTAAGAAAGTTGAAATATGAAAGTGCACAGGTCATTTACAAAGTGTTTATACTAGAATATATTAACTGGTAGGAAAGACAGAAACCTATTTTCTGACACTTTACCCTTATTATGTCCACAGACACCACAAAGATTTCCTTGGTATTCTACTGTTATCATTTAGGTGAAAGGTTAAAGGATAAAATCAACAGAACTCTTTTGATAGCTAAATGAGCAGAAGTTACGTGCTAAAGGGCTGCTCATATTTAAATATCTTGCAGATGAGACTGTGCCCAGAAATATAATAGAAAACAATTTCCCTAGTTCCTTGAAGCTTAGAGTTGCTTTCAAAACATGCAATTTTTATTTCTCCTTTCAGATAATCCCTCTGCCTACTGAGAGGGGTATTAACTATCTCATTCTCCTTAGCCCTCGTTATCGTTTCCCGTCTTCTTCTCTGTAGAATTAAAAAGCTAAAACACCTCACAGAACAAAACACTATGGAGGCAAACTTTATCTAATGCTTTTAATGGTTGCTCCCCATGCTTGACACCTTGCTGTGACAGCCAGCATGATAGGTGCTCCTGAAGCTTCCTGACAGGGTTTCTCTGCAGGGCTTGAACCTTTCCAGTATAGAATCAGTTCCACATAAGACTCTCACAAATTATTGATGAAAACAGTAGACTTCAAACGTAGAGCATTCTCTTCTTTTCAAGAAAACAACAGAAAACTGAGGACTTTTTAGCCGAGGCACCTTCAGTACCCCAGGAGAGGCTGTAATATTGGGTTAGTCATTCATCACTCGGAGTATGGAAAGGAGTTCTTGAAAGTTCAAGCAAAAAAAGAGAAAGTGATCAGTGCACAAATACTCTTGTGTCCATTTTTTATGGTTTTCCCAGAATCTTTTTTCTTTTTTTTATTTATGTAAAAGGAATTTAAATTATTTTTCATGCAGCTAATCTTCAGTGAAAAAAAAAGTGATCATGACAATTTTGAAAATATTTTCTTTGAAAGTAAGTTAACACTGGAATTCCTCGGTCTATTTAAAGTTGTCATCTTCAATTGTTCATAGTGACAGATTTCCTAATGCTCACCAGTCACTCACGCATTTTATGTTTGTTGGACTGTGCATCTTGTAATGTTCACGGCTTCACTGATTCAATCATTCCTATTTTTGCTACTGATTCGGAAAGACTCGCAGTATGAGGGAGAACAACAGGAGTGAATTGGTGATGCTGATTTCATCCAAGCATTTTTTCAGGATTCATAAATATACAGAAAGCTCAGTCTCACCATTTTCTTGAAAGATTTAATTTTCATCATTCTCTTGTCTTGTAAAAAATTTTGTTTTATTATTGTAGAGCACTGATTAAAAAAAAAAAAAAAGAAAAAGAAATATAAAGAATACAACAGCCTCTAAGCTCTAGATAGGCATCTGTTCAAGCTGTTCAACTTTGTCTAAATAGTTCCATACCTATATTTTGCAGAGACTTCAAAGACTGCCTTTGCCCCGCCCATTCAGTGAATACACAAACCCTCCTAGGAAGAAAAACAATTTCATCCAAAAAACACATGAGCTTCCAAACAGCATGAGAGCTAAGTAACCATTGAGAGTGACTAACCCAAATTTCTAGTCCAGAGTTTTTCAGTCCTTTTCAGTTTGTTTACCTGCATAAATTTCCCAAAGGAGATGTGGATCCTTTCAGAAATGTCACATGTCTGTAGACTTCTGCAGCATATGGGAAGTTGGCTTTTTATTTGCTGTTTTGAAAACCACAGGGGTCTACAGAGCAAAGGCTGAAAATCACTGTTCTGGTCTAAATCAGGCATAGCAGAGATGTGAATATGCACTTCCCCATTTACACTCCAGGGCCTTCCTCAACAAATGTTCACACAGGAGATGGCTTATGAGGACAAGATTGTGAATCAAATGCTGAATGAGTAGGGAAGAAACTGTGGTTTATGAATCAAACAGGAGGCAAGCTCCTTGCACTTTTATTTTATTAAAATTTCCAAAGGCTGTGCTTTCATATGGTTCATGATAGGAAAATTTTAACATGTTAATAGAATCCTATTTTTCATTCAGATCTAGTTATGACCTTGTCACAAAATTTGATATGGTGAGAACTTAGAAACTCTGAGATCTCCAGGGACAAGAAATGCATGGGCCACATTGTGGTCACAATGTAATTTAAAATATTTCTGGAATTTCTTAGAACTCTCCTCCAGTTTTTAAAAAATTATTTATTTGTTCTACTTACAGAATTTGGGTGTTGGGAAAAAGGGACAGAAATACAGTTTTGGTTAGGAACTGCATCCAAAAGTGATGGTGACTTCTAAAAACAGTGCAACTAAATAAAGACATCTAAGCCTCATCAGGACATTTTATCAGTGCATTATTCAGGTCCTGACTTTAAATTAAAACAAACTGAGATTTTTTTCACTTAAGATGCTTATGCCTAGCCTTCTTTCAGTTGAAAGCATCCAACTTCTTTCTTTGTTTTACTGCACAATGCACATAGATGTATGGGCCATATTTTGGAATGGAGTTATGAAGAAAATATTTTGCTGCTATTAATGCGAATCTGAAAGGAGACTATGGTGACGGCTGTGGCTGTGTTACCTGTCTAGAGGGCTCTCTGAAGTCTTTATTTTTCACCATGGCACATTTAGGTCCTTTCAGAATTCAGGTGAAATATAAGTTTATAGAGCTGTCTAACATGCACACACAAATCATGGAAGGTATTTTTATCTAAGGGCCTAACACAAGAGTAGGTTTCTTTCCTCCACATGATACAGCACTAACACAGTGTTGGGGTGTGCTCTTACAGGGCATCCTCCTGGTCACCCCAGAGACCCCCTCTTGTCAATCCGGACAGGGCTCTCCCCTGGATTGACGAATCAGAATCGGAGGGTGGCTCTCTGGGCAGTTCCCGAGTTTAAGCCTCACGCCCCCCACCCCCAAAGCTAGCCATGCCTCTTCTTCCAGAACCCTCCAAGCTGCTCGGCACCCCATAGGTGCATGCTGACGGTCTCCCCCTTGTTATCACCCCGTTGGTTGATTGTACCCTGGTTCCTCCCAGTTGCCCCCTTCCTATTGATTCTCGCCCTAAACTCCACCCAGTTTTCCTCACCTTAAAACCCTCGGCGCGGGTCCTCTCTGGGAGTTATCGCTTCCGCCTGGATTCGGGTAATAAAACTTGCTGTGGTCCAAGGAAGGATACCCCTCCTCGTGCGTTCTTTGTCTCCGGGGTCTTTGGGCTTTCACCACCTCCTCCTCTGCCCTGAGGAGCGCGTGCAGCTGCCCGCTTGCGCGAAGCCCCAGCAGCGGCGGCTGCGGAACCGAAGGGGCGGAACTCGTGGCTGCAGGCTGAATCCTGGGTTGACTGCCTGGCCCTGACCAAGGGGTCTGGGGGGGCAGCTAGCCCCAGTCACGGATCCAACACAGCTCCTACCTAATTGTACAAAACTCAATGGAAATAAATCTGATCAAGTGCTCTCATAACTCAAAACCCTAAATATGCTCACAGTACCAGAACAATAAGTCAACAAAAGGATAATAAATAATGTTACTAGTGTACAATGGAAGGTCAAATGATCATAACACAATACCTGTCGCATGCACCATGAAGTGTAAATATACATAACAAATTAATTATTTTCAAATTAAAACCAATAGACTGTGTTCTCTTATTTAAGAAAGTTTAAGTGAAAGGGAAAAAATATAACTTAAATAAAACTATGGTGTTTAAAAAGCAAGCTTAGTATTTCCAGGAAGCTCAAACAATATATATTTTTCCCCCATACTCTTTTAGTACATAAATCATTAGGAGAGTTAAATGTAAAACAGCCTTTGAGGGAGCAGGACTCAGTCAAGGAGTTAAAGAGGCAAGTAGCTTGCAAACAGGAGAGCAGTTAAAAGTAAAAATTAGTCAGAGATCTTACCTAATGAAGACAGAAAAGACCTTGGTGTACCTGGAGTAGCTGCTATTCGAGGTTTTCAAGGACAGGCTAGTTAGTGTCAGCATTTGTCAACAATGACTTAGGTACAAATTATCCTGCTATCTGTGTGAAACTTGCATTAGTTTGTCTCCCACAGCCCCTTCCAGACCTGTTTTTCTAGGAATGCATGAATTTGGATTGGAAAATTACCTAGGAGTCTTCATGTTGTGACAAATGCTGAAAACTCTGGTTTTTCTGCATCTGTTCCTCCATCGAACAGAGTATTGGAGCACTTGAGAGCCTGGTTTCTCACCTTGCAGATCCCAAGAGAAAAGGTCAGGAAACCTGTTGTGGTTCTCTGATTCTAGACCACCACCAATGTACAAGATAGGTCTGAGTTTCTAGATTCAAGTTATGGGTTGACCTTGAGAGAGTATGCAAAGGTGGCATCACAGGTTGGAAAGTTCCTCCTCTGTGGTGGTCCTTGCATAAGATATTGCCCCTGGTATTCTCCCTCCCTGGCAGAGGGAGGAAAGAGGTAGGAGAAGTAAGCTACATTACCCTCTATTTGGATCTTTTATATGAATGAATATAAACTCTATTTCTTAATGTTTATTTTAATTTATATTTACTTTAGAACTACTTCCCTATTTCTAGCCCCATTTTCCCCAGGTGTTTGAATATTTATGAAGCTATATAAATAAGAATATATGGAGATTGAACATTCCTTTATACAAACACAGTGGTAGGATTGACAGAATATTTGTACTTTTTGGTGACTGATGTAAAAAATTGAAAATATAATTTTCCCAGAGGGCTGATGTGGCTCCTGAAAAACCTGCCAGTTTTATACTTCACATTTGAGGGAAAAAAAGGAGAAGGAAGGGAGGAAGAAAGAAAGAGAGAGAAAGGAAGAGAGAGAGAAAGAAAAAGAAAGAAAGAGAGAAAGAGAAAAAGAAAGAGAGAAAGGAAGAAAAAGAGAAAGAAAGAGAGAAAGAGAGAAAGAGAGAAAGAAAGAAAGAAAGAAAGAAAAAGGGAAAAATGCACTAAGTACTTTGTGAGGCTGCAGTTAGTACTTGCCCTTTCCCAAGAATTTCTGTTGCTGTTTGAGAGGCAGAGAGAGCCTGCACTGTGTAACAAGTCACAGTGTACACAGTTACAACAATCGCTCATCAGTGTCAGGTTTTTTAAGATGACAGCCTCACGCATCCTTTCATGCCATCCTTGTTAGGAATAATCCAGGGGTACAGCACTGCATGGAACAGCTATGTGCATGGCAACAACACTGTGATTTCATTTCTTTTTTCCCTTTGTGTCATATTTTTAAATAGCTACAGCTTCCCTGAAACTTGCCTTCCAGTTCTCTATAGCACTAGGTAAAGAGTTCATCTGCCATTTAATTCTCAGAGTTGCTGCTGCCAGAAATTAAAGGACACAAATCATGCTCACTCTTGAGCTGCTAATTCAGTGCTGATACAATGCTAATGACAGGGTAAGTTCCCTTGTAGTTTGGACTCAGGAATTTTTGCACTGTGCTAACACTTAGTCTTTTGCTAATAACAGTGCTGAAAATTTGGCATGAGATTTGTTCATACAGATGCAGCTACAGAGACCTTGCTTTTTGTGCTTCATTATTGCTATTTTCCTTAATTCAAAAATAATTCATTCTAGATTGAACATAAATGTTTTATTCTTTGACCATGGAAACAATGAGATGACAATCCAAGACTAATCACATTTTCAGTAACAATAACTGAAATGGTTTACTCAGCATGCATACATTTTAAAAGACAGTTTTGTAACTGCATTTTACTAGAGGGCAGTAAAACCTTCTGCTTCGCTGAGCAAATCCCGTGTCCAAATCTTCATTTACATCCCTGTGTGGGCTGTTACACTGCAAACTTGGATCTGAGTGCATTTTCCTCCCACCTTCTTCTTCTTGCAGCCATTAAAGTTTATTTGAAGAATAACATTAAATCTACATTAAGCTAGAAGCATTATTGCTACTTGTGGGCATCTTCTGTTTTCTTGCAGTCTTAGTTAATCTATGTACATGAATGCACTTTTTTTTCCTTTCGGTGGATTTTTGGTTCTGAGAATCTTTGCATTGAAACACCGTTCAAACAAGTTCAACTTATTTATGAAAGCAAAAATATCAGCGAGCCTGCTCTAAATATCATATATTATGGACCAGCATCAGTTCTTTTTTTCTGCACCATATGATGTAGCTAAAGAAAGAGGGAAGTCCCTTTTCACACAGACATCTTACTTCTATTTGCATTTTGCTTCTAAACGGATGGGCAGGCGTATTCAAATACAGATTTTCTGATTAAGTGACTTGTAATATGTTCCCCACATGAATGAGACATCCTCAGTTATGCATGATAATCTTCTATTGTTAGGGTGCTTTTCCCATTACTCAAGACCAATGTTGAAATTCCAATGTAGCTTTATTAATTAGTAGAAAAACAAACTGGTTTTATTATCAAGAAAGATGCATTTTGGAAGCAGCTGGTTACTTAGCAAC
The DNA here is from genome assembly GCA_013397775.1 of Eulacestoma nigropectus. Taxonomy (NCBI): domain Eukaryota; kingdom Metazoa; phylum Chordata; class Aves; order Passeriformes; genus Eulacestoma; species Eulacestoma nigropectus. The sequence goes on along the minus strand of VZTE01001982.1, from coordinate 578,332 downwards.
AGCTTCAGGTATTAAAACTTCTTTTACTAACAAGCAAAAAAAAAAAAAGGATTCTGCTTACTACAGTACATTAGATCAGCATGCTTTGTGTAAAGGATTTTAACAGTCAAGAGATGTGACTGTGTTTAAGATTCCTCTTTCCAGTCACTAGTTCATTGTCAGCAGCAGCTACAGAGCAGCTTTATGTGCATTCAGGGACAGCCAGGAAATTAGTTCTGCATGACTGACTCAGCACTGTAGCACTGAGAACAACTCTCACCCATTTCCTTAAACAATTGTTTATTTTTTGGTGTGATAACAATGTTAAATATCACAATTCTACATGAAAAAGCTCAGATACTTCATTTGCATTGAAGGTAAAAAAGTATCAGCACTATTAAAGTCAAGTCCTATCTTATTTCTGGCATTACAAGACTTTTTTTGCAATTAGTATTGAAAATTCAGAATGATTCTTGGTAGCTTGTTTAGTGTATTCTTTGATGCTAAACAGAACTGAGAAGCAAAATGCCAGCAAACTAAAATCAAGTGAAAGTAATAGTGCATTTTCAAAGTGAGAAATCTAAAATTAAATAAAATCTTTGAATCAAAAAGAAGGTCTGTTAGACTTTCCATGACAGAAAAACAAGTCAGATCTTTTTAAGGCCTATATGTATTGAGAATTCAGATGATTCAAGATAAAGCAAGGATTTAGGGTTCAAATGATAGGTATTCAATGGTTTCTTTTTGATTTACCTTTTGCTCAAGCTGCTTGGGATACCCCAACTCTGGGCATTTAGACATGTGCCCAAAGGTAAGCACTGAAAGTCCCAAGCAGGAGTTTGGCAAATTTGGACAGGCCCTGGGAAGGCATTTTGCTGCCCTCCAAATGCAATATGAAACAGACTGGTCTCTCAGAAAACACTGAGAACAGAGTGCATCCAGCACATTGCCTCTTTACCCGGATGAACTTATGAAGACACATTACATATTCAGCATTCATAGCATTGAAGTCTTCCCTGAAAATACGAACTATAACCTCGATCCTTGAGCACTATCAGGGCTCACATATTTCTTTCAAAACACATCCAGAAGAAACCTCTCATTTCCCACTATCAGGATAGTAGGGGCTTGCAAAGTTTATGAAATTCCAGAGCTAAGTAGCAACTGAGTGGTTTCTCAGCAGCAGCATTTTGGATTTAGGCAATACATTCTCTCTAAGACCTGCTGAAAGGGTATGAACCCTTTTATTGGACCCTAATAATTTCTGCTTTCTTTCTAGTTACAAAGTTAATCTGAAAATCCTGTCTGTCAGTGTTTAGTGTTGCTCTTGTCTTAAAATGGAGAGCCCTTCAACCAGAGATTTGCTTTCTATTAAAAGTTTCCACAATGTGTTAGTGGATAGGGCTAAAGGAGCACTAAGAGCAGTGTGTTTTCCAGTAAATCTCATTATTGCTAACACAGTTTGGCTTCAGCCACATGCGGAATATTTTTCTATTTGTTTCTTAGCTAAAGCAAAAAGTTAGCTCTTATTTTTGAATTTATCTATTCAGTTGGTACATTTGTTTCCTGTAGCAACGTGCACTGTTTATTATTAGAGAATGAAAGAATATTGCTTTCTGTTGTGATAATTTTGCATTTTCTTTGATGTCTGATAAGAGATTTTTTTCTTATTAACCTCTGGGACAGCAAGACAATTTCATGCTGTCAGTAAAATAACGACAAGACTGGGCTCAGAGTTTCCTTTTTTGTATCTTGTTTAAAAAAATAAAAGCAAAATAAAATAAATCTCTGATCCATAAATATAGATTTCATGAAACATAGAGAATGTTCCATATTGTTTATATGCAGGGAAGAAAGATAATGGCACATTAGTTTGTTTTTGTAATACATTTTCCTGGTATAAGTAGCTGAGTAACTTCAGGTTTTCAGTCTTGAATGGGTTAGTAAAGAATTCCCAAGTGACGAAATAAGAGTGATGTGTGAAGGATAAAGAAATGTTTTAATATAAGAAAGATGTCTTATGTGACAGGAGTGAAGATATCAGTTCGAAATTTATATCACTCTGTCCAATCCAAAACCTCTCCTCTGAAACATGTCTGCTACGTGCCTTCGTTCAGCAAGGAAGACATGGCATTACAACCAATGTGACCACCCTCCCAGTTACTGCAGGTAAATGTACCCATCCAGGAACATGTCAATAAAAAGCCAGATGGAGTAATAAAAACTTTGTCAGATCATCGTATTAAACATTAAAGCTAAAACCTGTGGGCCATGCATGGTTCATTAAGATCATGCATGCTATATAATTCCCCTCATGCTGAGAGATCTTTTAAAAACTTAAAAAAAAAAAAAAAAAAAAGAGATAAAATACAGCTGATTGTAAACAGTAATGCATACATCTCAGGGCCCTCATTTCAATTTTGAAGAAAAATAGAAGTTGTTCAGGAGTTTTATCACCGAACAGTAAGACACCATATTTAAATAAATTAAATTCTTAACTTAGCATCCCAGTGTAAAAACAAATTAATGAGTCAGTAACGTGCTCTGAAGGAAGAAAGGTCAACAGTATCCTCAGATACATTAGGAAGAACATTGCCAGCAATCCTTTATCTCTGCTTACCACCTCACATCTGGAGTAATGGGTCCTGTTCTGGAGTTCCCAGTACAACAGAAATATGTACATAATAAAGCAAATCTAGTGAAGGGTCATGGAGATGATCAAGGATTGGAACACCTGACATATGAGCAGATACTCAAGGAGCTGGGACTGTTCAGCCTTCAGAAGAGAAGTCTCAAAGGGGATCTCATAAATAAATATCTGATTGGGAAGAAGTGAAGATGAGAGAACCAGAATCTTTTCTGTGGTACCCAGTGACAGAACAAGGGGCACTGGACACAAACTGAAATACAAGAAATTAATCTTAATTTTTTTTTTTTTTTAGAAGGTGATTGAATTCTAGAATAGGTTTCCCAGAGAGGTTGTGGGGTCTCCATCCTTGGAGATACTCAGAACAACTGAATACAAACAGAACAATTTTGCTCTTGCTGACCCTGGCTGTAAGTGAAGTGGTTGGACTAGGTGATTGACCCGTTGCTTGGTGAGAATGGTCACCTCACAAACAGGGACACAGACAAGGCAGAGATGTTTAATACTTTCTTTGCTTCACTCTTCATCACCAGTGATGGGCTATGGGGGTCCCAGAGACCTGAGCTGAGGAACCATGGCTATGAGAATGATAAAATCTCAGTCAATCCTCAACTTTTTCAGAAACTGCTATTCTAGATGTATTCCTATGAATCTATGGTCCCCGATGGGATTCATCTGAGAAGAGTCAAAGCTCTGGCTTACATCATTGCAAGGCCTCTCTCAATGATTTTTGAACAGTTTTAGGAATCTGAAGAGGTCCTAGTTGACTGAAAGCTGGCTCACATTGCCCCAGTTTTCAAGAAGGGCATGACGGATGACCCTGGACAGTGTAGATGTGCCAGTCTCACTTCAGTGATTGGTAAAATTATGAAGAAGATTATTCTGGGAGGTATTGAAAAACACCTGAAGGACAACAGAGTCATTGGCCAAAGCTATCATGGTGTCATGAGGGGAAAGTCCTGCTTGTCAAACCTAATTTTCTTTTATAACAAGGTAACCCACTGAGCTGATCAAGGGAAGCCGGTTGATGTAATCATTTTGGATTTCAGAAAAGCTTTTGATACTGTCTCTCACAGCATCCTTCTGGACAAAATGTCCAGCACACAGCTGGATAAACACATCATGTGATGGGTGAGCAACTGGCTCATGGGTTGGATGCAAAGCGTTATAGTGAATGGGGTGACATCAGGCTGGTGACCTGTCACTAGTGGGGTTGCTCAAGGCTCCATCCTCGGTCCTGTGCTCTTCAACGTCTTCATAAATGACTTGGACACAGGATTCAAAGGAATACTAAAGAAGTTTGCTGATGACATTAAACTGGGAGTAGCTGTTGCCTCCCTTGAAGGCAGAGAGGCCCTGCAGAGAAACCCTAATAAATCAGAGGACTGGGCAATCAACAACCATATGAAATTCAACAAGGGAAAGTGCCAGCTTCTGCACCTCGGAGGCAGGAACCCTGGAGGTACGGACAGACTGGGGCATGAGATGCTGGAAAGCAGTTCTGTGGGAAGGCACCTGGGAGTCCTGGTCGATGGCAAGTTGAACATGAGTCAGCAGTGCCCTGGTAGCCAGGAGGGCCAATCCTGTCCTGGGGGGTATCATGGACAGCATCACCAGCCAGGCAAGGGAGGGGATTGTCCTGCTCTGCTCTATGCCTCGAGTCTTGTGTACAGTTTTGGGTGCCAGAATATAAAAAAGACATTAAGCTACTAGAGTACATCCACAGGAATGCAATAAAGATGGTGAAGATTCCCTTAAAGGGAAGCCATACAAGGAGTGGCTGAGGTCACTTGGTCTGTTCAGTCTGGAGAAGTGGAGACTGAAGGGAGACCCCATCAATCTACAGCTCCCTCATGAGGGGAAGAGGAGGGGCAGGCACTGATCTCCTCTCTGTGGTGACCAGTGATGGGACCAAAGAGAATGGCCCGAAGTTATTTCATGGAAAGTTTAGGTTAAATGTCAGGAAAAGATTCTTCACCCAGAGATTGATTGGGCACAGGAACAGGCTCCCCAGGGAATAGTCATGGCATCAAACCTGCCTGAGTTCAAGAAGCATTTGGATAATACTTAGATGGTGTGATTCTTGGGGCTGTCCTGTGCAGACCCAGGAGTAGGACTGGATGATCCTTGTGGATACCTTCCAACACAGGATATTCTACGATTCTGTGATCTCCAGAGGTGCTGCAGGGATCATTAGAAACAGGCTTTTTGTCAAGGTGTGTTGCAAGAAGACAAGAGATAATGGTTCTAAACCAAAACAGAGTAGATTCAGACTAGATAGAAGGTTGATATGAGAGGTGGTAGATGCCCCATCCCTGGAAATATCCAAAGTTGGGTTTGGATGGGGATCTGAACAACCTGGTGTAGTTGAAGATGTCCCTGCTCATTGCAAGATCCTTGGACTGGATGTCCTTTAAAAGTTCTTTCCAAAACAAGCCGTTTTATGATTTTATGATTCCATGAAAAGGGAACCTCAGTTTAGGATTGTACCTAGAATTCATCATCAATTTGAAAGTTAATAACTGATACAAACACACATGCAAATGATATAATATATGACTGATGTTACTGAAGTACTGAAGTACTAATTGTACTAACCCAATGTTCTTCCATACAGGAATTACAGGAATTTATTGTCTGGCTGATATTTAAACCTTAGTCTTCCTGCTTTAATTTATAATAATAGAAAAATTAATAAGATAATTTGTATTATTTTATAGTCACATAAATACAGAATGATTATACTTTCTAATTTTATGTAATTCTGGACTGATGTTACAAAATTCAGGGTGATCTGAGGTTGCATTTGTATATACCATTATATAAAAGTATAGTAATTCAAACCATTATTATTAATGCTTAAAAGCATTATTTAAAAATCAGTACTTATTTTGCAGTGCGTGGGGGATGCAGGCTGCCTCATCCTATTCAGAAACAGGAAGTTTTCGAAAGGAATACAGTATAAAACCACAGGCAGAGGAAGGTATCCCCATAGGATGCTTGGCCTAGAGGGGGTGAGCAAGAGAAGCCTTTCAGAAAGCAAGAAGAAAAGCAAAGAGCTGGACAAGTTAGCAAAATTCCATACTTTTATCCAGTTCATACAGTTGTGCAGTAAGGGGTTATACAGCGCAGTAGCATAATTCGAAGCCTTGGTCCAGACCATGACTCAGTTTGTAGGTACAGAAGCCTGTACATAGGTGTATAGATATTTGACAGTATGAAAATTTATGGGAAGACACAAGTTAGTCAAAGACCAACACTCAGACCTCTTATTTCTGGGGGTGCAGGGGTATAACTGATACCTAATGATCCAAAACTCAGGCTTACCAGCTATCACAAGAACAACTGTGGAAATCATTGGTCAAGGAACAATAGTAGATCAAATGGGAGGGAATAGGATTTGTAGTAAATCAGAGTGTGGGCCAGATGGTAAGCTGAATGAATTCAAGTCCAGGAAAAAAACCCAAGCAGCTTGACTACACTACAAATAATGGTAGACAATGATCCTGAAATGTTTTTGAAACATAAAATGCTTTGAGTTGCAAGGAATCTCTCTAAGTCATTTTGTCTATGTGCTTCTTAAAGCAGGATCATGAACAAAGTTAGGTCAGGCAGTTCAGGGCCCTGTCGAGTCAAGCTTTGAATATCTACAAGGATGGAGTTCTCACATCCTCTCTGTGAAAACTGCTGTAATGCTTAATCACCCTCACTATGATTTTTGACTTTTTTTCTTTATGTATCCTCCTGGAAGGTCTTTTGCTGCAATTTGTGTCTATTGCCTCTTGTTCTTTCACTGTGAATGGTTGTCAGAAGTCTGGTTATGTCTTTTCTATAAACCCCTCTAACTTTTAGTAGACTGCAATCAGATTTCCTTGATCTTCTCTTCTCCAACCTAAAAAAACTCCTATTCCGTTTTCTTCACCTCCTGCATCATATGCTCCATTCCCTAATTATCTTCTTAACCAAATATTGGACTTTCTGAAGCTTGTCAATCTCTCTTTTGTATAGGAAGAAATGATACTGGGCAGAGCATCATATATATGCCCTGAAAGTGTCAAAGAGAAAGGAATCATTGGCTCACTGGCTACACTGCTACTAACACAGTATGCAGTTAGCTTTCATTGATGCAGGTGGTTTTTTCCACCAGGGCTGCACAATCCTTTTCTGCGGTGCATCTTTCTGGCTGGCAGGCTGTAGTGTTCCATGAGTTTATTCCATCTCAGATAGCAAGACTTTTTGTCTTTGCTGAATTATAGAGTTTCTGTTGGATTCTGGCTCCAGTTTGTCAAGGTTTCTGTGAAAGGAAACCCTGCCATCCAGTGTATCAAGCAGTCCTTCCATTCTGAGGTCTCACATCAACCTAATGATGAAATATTCTGTCCCCTAAGCAGACTTGATTAAGATGTTAAGTATCATCAACTTCAGTGTTACACAAGAAACACCATTCACAATTGGTCACCAGTTAGGTTTTGAACTATTAACCTTAATGGTACAGCAATTTTTTTCCTATTTATAATTTACCCATCTAGTACCTATCTCCCCAGCTTAGATTCAGTGATGTTATGGGCAATATTGTCAAAAGCCTAGACATTGCTAAAGCAAATGTCATTCACTGATCTCCCTAGTGCCAGCCATCTTCTCAGAGAGGGCACAATCATTGGTACAGGAGTGTGCCCTTACTAGACCAATGATAAATGTTCCAGACCATCTTCTTGACCTTCATGTGTCTTGAACTGGCTTCTAAGAGAATTTTCTTCATAGTGTCCCAGACACTGAGGTTAAAGAAGGTAGCAAGGACTTCTTCTGTGTCCTTCATTATTGACAAACCACTCCATACAACATGCCAAAATTGTTCTTTGGGTCTCCTTTTGTTTCTGATGTAAATTTAAGAACCTTTCATATTCTCTTTCATTACTCATTTTCTTTCCTATCTCCCTCCATTTGTAACTCCATCTGAATTTTTATCTTTCAGTTCCATTTCAGCACCTCAGAGCATCATTGTATATCCCTCCCTGGTATCTCATCCATACTTCCATTTTCCAAATCCCCTTCCAACTCCTGTGTACATAGGCGAGTATATCCTGTGGTTGACGATAATCTTTCAGACTAGCCTTAGGACAGCAAGATCTCCAATTATGGATCTTCTTTATAGTAGTCAGGAGAAGTATGATGTCTTGCCTATTTCTCACTGTACTTGTGATTCTAGGTTGCTTTTGTAACAGTAAGTCTCTGAAGAACTTCCGAACAAATGGAACAGAACATATAATTCTCTCTCAAAACACATTTACAACTAGGCTGAAGAATCTAGCTTTACCTGCAGTCACTGTAAAATTAAAAGAACAATCAGATCTTTCTCCTGGCAATTCTGACATAATATCCTTTTTAACATTGTAACAGATGTGCTTTAAACATATCACTGGAGAAAAGAAACAAAATTTCCCAGATGAAGTTTCATTTTCCTTCATCCTCACAGAGAAACAGCTGGAATGCAGATAATGTACACTCCTCTAGTTTCCTATACACACTCATTATGGTTAATGACCTAGTCAGTACAATTTTTAACTTCATCTCTACTTTGCACCTATCTAGCCATGTCTTCATTTTCTCAGCATTCCCTAAAATAGCTTTAGTCTCTTTCACTTGCCAAAAAATCCTTCTCTGATCAAAGAAAGATCACTTTGGGAAAACAGTCCTGTTTAGTTCCATTCTGATAAAAATTATTTAAGTTAGAGAAATAAGGTTATTTCAATACAAGGAAGTTGAAGCTTACATATACAAGACAATTTAAATAACCTGTGTTCTTCACATCATTAGTCTCACCTTGATATTGTTGTCAGAGAGCAATGATTCAAAGCGTAAGGAACAGAATGATGAGATGCATATTGAAATAGCGATGCTGGCCCAGACACAAGGCAGAGAGACCTTCAGGTTCATGATGTTTCCAACTTAGGGACTTTTGAACAAACATGACCATTAATTCTATGGAATAAAATTTTTCTGATTCCCTTCCAACTCCTTTGAGACAATTTATAGCTGCAGGGAGTACTGAAGGAAAAATTCAGTGAAGTGTCCAAATGCATAATTGAAACTGCATAACCATAAGATTTTGTACAGCGTCACAATGGTGATGAGATACTTTACCCCTTGGCTCTTAAGTGCTTCACTGGCTTAGATTTTATAGAATGCAAATGCCGAAAAAATGGTAAATAGAGGGAGTTGCAATTACTGTTACAGGAAATTCAATGTTTTGACAAGAATCCAGAGGTGGCAAATTGGATGTATATATAAGCAAAACCAAGAACGTTCAGATTTAAATATCAGAAAGATGATCTGGAAGTAATATAGAGGTCAAAAAAAGTCCTTTAATCTTATACCCATAAAGACTTTATCCTGAAAGACCAAAAAGGAAAGTGAGATGCAGTCAAACAATGAAAATGAATGATGTACATTCCTGTGAAAATGGAAGAACAGACTAATTAGAATTGAGTGTAATGATGTTTGACTTCCATACACACTGGTTGTTCTCTGTCATAAACCAGCCAAGACTGAAATGAGCAAATAAAGATGTTTTACTGTAGGAAGCATTGCGGGGTAGTGTAGATTAGAAAATCTGAAAATCACCATTAAATTTTAAAATAATAATAATTTTAAAAAATCAACATAAAATGAAAATTCAAAGTTAGAAATTAGGTCTTCTCGTATTTTAAAAATACACAAACAGGTAAGATTACCTTTAAATCTGAGCATTCTAACCAAATCAAGCATTCTGAATATCTGTCCAACAAAATAATATGATTTATGTTTTATGAAAATTCAATAGTCACATTCAAAATAGCCCAGAAAATCATCCCAAAGCTCATATGAACACAAGGAATGGCATTATCTCTAATGACTTAATAAACTTGTTTGAAAAGGCTTGCTAAGCAGTTGGATAATCTCAGCCAAAAAACTATGAAGATTAAAATTGTTTGTTCAGAAGGAATTTGAATGAAGCTAATAGATAAGTAGATATCTGTGATTTTTGTGATAAGCCAAAGTAAAAAAGTAAAAAAAGTAAAAAAAGGTAGAGACCAAACTATTTAGTATGGGATCCTTGTCTGTTATTCAAAAGGGAATCAGTGATTCACTAAATAAGATTCAGAGACCAGATGTCTAAGTAAGTGTCTGAGGGATCAGACAGAAGCAAGGAATGGTTTAGCAAAAGGAAAGCTGAGTTACAGGGAATGTTCATTAAAAGAAAGAATATAGACTATGAGATACTGATGAATTCTTGTATCAATTTACTGTCAGCTGAGCATTTTAACCATACACACCCCGCACACTTTTTTTCAATTATTTTACTCACACACAAAAATTGCCTTTTTATGATAATACTGATGTATTCCACAGGAGTATTGAATATAAACTTAAATTAAATGTTTTCCCTTGGAAAAATAATTAAACTTCTTATTCATTTTAGAGCATATCATGGTGCATTTTAATTTGGAAAGAAAAAAGGATAACACCAAATTACACTAATAACCAAAGTAGTGCTAATAATTTTGAAATGAAAAAGATAAGAGTTCATTGATTGGGAGCAATTAGTCTATAACAGCAGGTAGCATGAGATATCATTTCACTGAAGAATTTCTATTTTGTGCCTTCAAAGGATTTAGTTTTCATGTTTAAATGATTTAAAAAAGAATCCTGAAGTGCCATAACATATACACACATAATGTTACAGCAAACCTTTCTCCCATCTAGACTCCACTTCCTCTGTGACCTTGACTGCGTACATCATTTAGCTTGTAAGTTTTCCAGGGAAGCCAACCTATTCTTTGTGAAACACTTCATGCTTACTCACACCCAGCTATATTCCTGGACCTGAACTGCCAGATTCGCAAGCCTGGAGTTGCCAAGATCGCATCTCAATACCTACAATGTGTGGTGGGTTGTGGTTTGACCTCGGATGGCTGCAGACTTCCACCAGCTTCGCTGTCAATCACTCTCCTCCTCAGCAGGAGAGTGGGGAGAAAGTCAGGTGGAAAGCTCATGGGTTGAGATAAGGGCAGGGAGATCACTCACCAATTGCCATCACAGGCAAAGCAGACGCAGCTTGGGGAAAATTAATTTAATTTTTTGCCCATTACAAAAGAGTAGGATAGTGAGAAACAAAGACGAAATCTAAACCATCTTCCCCTCACCCCCACCTCCTCCTTCTCATTCTCTCACCTTGGCATTTGCTCTGCTGTTTCTCACTTTTTCTGTTCCTTCCTCCTCCCTCTGTGATGTTTTCACCTCTTTCCTAAACGTCTTTCCCTCAAGGTGCCCCCACCTCAGCAGTGGGCTCACCCGTGCCCT
>VZTE01001982.1:548341-567344 GCA_013397775.1 Eulacestoma nigropectus | reverse complement strand
GGGGGGGGGGGGGGGAGCTGGCTGGAACAAGCTATGTCCAGCACAGGAAAGAACTGGCTTCTTTTCACAGACACTGCACTGTCAGCACCAGGCCACCTGCACCCTCTACAACTCCAGAATCAAGCCCAGCTGAGATGTACCTAGTTTTTCCTCCAGGATTTCTGAGATCCTAAAGGAGAGCAGGGGCTTCCCAGCACTTCTCTCTCTGACAACACTAGGCTTTGGTTAGTCAGCATTTACACTCAGGCAATGGTCACAACTCCTTGCCAGATGTTTCCGCAGCACAGGACAGGGATGCTCTATGGTTCTGGCTGAGAAGGAGTCCATTTTCTCCACAGCAGCCCTCACAGTGCTGCACTTTGCATTGGTAGCTAGAAGGTGTGTGTTGATAACACACTGGTGTTTTGTCTATTGCTGAGAAGTACTCCATCAGCATGAATGCTGTCCAACATTCCACCCCTTCATCAGTGAGCTGGGGACAGGCAAGATGTTGCGAGGGGACACAACTAGGACAGCTGACCCAAACTGACTAAAGGAATATTCCGTACCATAGGACATCAGCTTAGATATAAAAGCTAAAAGAAGGAAGAGGAAGGGCAGGCATTTGTAATTTGCAATGTTTGCCTTCCAGAGCAACTGCTATATGTGCTGAAGCCCTGCTTCCCAGGAAGTGGCTAAACACGGCTTGCTGATGGGAAGTAGAGAATAAAAGTTTGGGTTTTTTTCCTTTACATGTGCATGTTAAACCTTTCACTTTTGCTTTAGTAAATTGTCTTGTCTCAACCTATGGGTTGTTTTCCATCTCATTTTCTCTCCCCTGCCAAGCTGAGAAGGGGAAGTGAGAGTGCCCACTACACAGTGGGCAGCTGTGTAGTGGGTTGGTGCTGGCTGAATGCCAGGCACCCATCAAAGCCTCTCTATCACTATCCTGTACAACTGGACAAGGCAGAGAAAATACAATGAAAGGTTCATGAGTTGAGATAAGGATCAGGAGAGATCACTCCCCAAATACCGTCACAGGCAAAACAGACTCAATTCAGGGATATTAACTGAATTTATTACTAACAAAATCAGAGCAGGACAATGAGAAGTAAAAGCAAATCTTAAAAACACCTTCCCCCCATCCTTCTCTCCTTCCCAGCTCTGCCTTCTCACCTCCAACGGTGCAGGTAGATAGGGAAAGAGGGTTACAATCAGTTCATCACACATTTTTCCTGACACTGTTTAGGGAGAGGAATCCTTCCCCTGCTCCACTGTGGGGTCACTGCCATGGGAGACAGTCCTGCACAAAATCCTCAATCATGAGTCTATCTCACAGGCAACAGTTCTCTAAGAACTGCTGTAACTTGGGTCACTCTTCCATGGGGTGAAGTCCTTCAGGCACAGCCTGGCCAGAGTGCATCCAGCACAGGGTCACAAGTTCTACCAAGAAAACTGCTCCAGCATGGGCTTCCCTGTCCATAGGTGTGCAGGTCCCTGCCAGCAGTCTGCTCCAGCATGGGCTTCCCATGGTTTCACAGCCTCCTCTCAATCATTCATGTGTTCCAGCATGAGTCTCCTCTGTGGGCTGCGGGTGGATCTCTGCATACCCCATGGAACTCCATGGCCTGCAGAGGCCCAGCTGCCTCACCATGGTCTGCACCACAGGATGCAGGGGAATCTCAGCTCTGGCACCTGGAGCACCTCCTGCCTCTCCTTCTGCACTGACCTTGGTGCCTGCAGAGCTGTTCCTCTCACATGTTCTCAACCCACTCTTCTTTGGCTACAATTACATCTGAGCAATAACTTTTTTTCTTTCTTAAATATATTATCACAGAGACATTACCATCATCCTGATTGGCTCAGCCTTGGCCAGAGCAGGATCTCTCCTGGACCTGGCTGGCATTGGTTCTGCTGGATATGAGGGGAACCTTCTGGCAGCTTGTTGCAGAAGACACCTCTGCAGTCCCCCCACTTCGCAAAGCTGGCCACGCAAACCCAGTGCAACCCATCAAAGTTAACATACAACCGATGCACCAGCAAAGACTGTAAAACTGCTTTGGAATGCTATTATTTTAATTATCCAGTCACTCTGCGAGATGTTTTGACAAAATATATTTGCTTTTCCTAAGGGTTCCTGCAGCACTACTTTTAGCCTGTTCACCTGTTACATTCCGAGCTCTGCATATCACTCTCTTTTGCTCCAGCACATACCAAGCTGCAGGAACAGCAAAACTGATGTGCTCTCTTCCTATGTATCGCTTAGTAGCTATTTTAGCAGGATGTAAGGAAAATTCTGACAAAGACACAGAATATTTTCTGCTTCTAGATCATTAAGAAGAATTCATTCATGCTTACAGTAAGAACATGTCATGAATTCTCATATGCAAACTGGAACACTTGAAATATGGAAGCTGCACCAAGGAGCAAGATCATATTGACAAAACCACCACATGTGGTCACTTATCCCAGAGGGGCATTTACTTGATACCCACCTCTATCAAATTCCTCAAGATATTTTAATGCCTGCAGATTTCATATGCCTCTTCCTGATCCTTGCTCCTTGCAGCACTTGCAAATGTAAATAAAATTCTGCTGCATCCTTCTGTGTGGCAAGACAACATCTAAAAGTTTCTTGGCTCATCTCAGCAACCCAAATGATGGCTGCTTTTTTACTACAAGCTGGACAGAAAAAAAGTCTTCTTTAATGCAAAATCATGCTTCTTTCCATATCTTCACCAGTTGTAATACTCTGTCGATATCTCATGCAGTTGAGTCTGGAGTCGAAGCACATACACATTGGATATAAAGATTTTACATGGAGGCAGTTAAGAGAAAGAAAAGAATAAAACACAGGTTACAGCTGAATTATAAGGTTTTAAGAGATATATGCCTGAGCATGACAACACTGTCAATAGTGAGGAGAATTACAGATGTACTGCAGTGGCTGGGAAAGAAAATTAGCTTCCTCAGGATCTAATTTGAGTGCACTTGTTTGTTTTACCAGAGCTGTGTTATAAATATATTCTGAAGAGTGCCAATCACTTGTAGAGCAATCTCAGAATGATATGCATTCAATTACAAAGCAATGTCCTGGTGTGAAATCTGGAAGACTTTTTCTTAAGCCATTTTAAACTGGACTATATAAATACCTAGACAGCACTTTGTAGACAGAATCATACCCTGAGAAAAGCATTACCTTAATGACCCCATAGATGTTCTGATTTTCTAATTTGTATTGCAGTCATCTGATAAGTGTACATAACTACAGGGCTGTAACAAATACATGCACTTTACTTCCTATATTTAGTAACAGCCTCTCAGAAACCTGCAAATATTCATTTCCTTATTCTTTTGTGCTTATGAAATGTTTTTCACAGTATTTCAAGGGCTGTATTTACAAATTAAATATCTAGATGTAATCTACATTATTCCAGTGAGAAATTAATTCCTTTTTCTTTTTTTACTAAGAGCAACATTCAAGCATTCATAGAACTCTTACACTTTAACCACTGATCATGGTCCCTAAACCATTATAGTAAAACTGAGAAACATAGACCCACGGTTCAGGCAATCCAGGTACCCGGGCTATGGCTGCACTAACAAAGATTTTGCTTCCTCCTTTTGCACATCAACATGGCTGGCAGCTTCTTCAGACTTGCATATTTCTCTGTTGTTGCAACAGCCACTGCTGGATGACAGTCCACTGCTTTTACTCCTAGCAAGCAGTGGTACACAGTAGGAATAGGTTGGTAGAGCTAAACAGCTGGGGTTGTGGATCTGGTATTGATGCAATATATATTTCAGAGATGATTACTCTAAATGCTTTGGTCCCACAAATCAGATACTTCTAAGTAGCCAGGGTGCCTGAGACAGGCACACCAGGAGCCTAACCTAACACAGTCAGCTTAATTTCATCACTTCTGTGCAGGGCGCCTGCTCTGTGACACCAACATGCGCCTCTATGACACCAACAATATCACAGAATGGGAGCTAACTGCGAGATTGATCTCAAAAATACTTCTCTGATCCTAACTAAAATCCTGATGTGAACATATCCTGCCAGAGATTCCTCAAACAGTGTTTCTGGCTTCTTTTTTGTTTTATGTGACAATATCATATGGTCACCACTGGCTTCTGTATTTAGTTTCTCGGAAACATAATGATAGTTGAGGAACAACAAAATTCTTCGTACAAAAGATATCTAAAATGACTTTGTTATAAGAGCTTGCTAGACTGTAAAAATTTTATGAAAAAAGCAATAAAAAAGTAATATTAGATGAGGTCAGGTCCATGCATATCTAAGTTTAGCACAAAAAAATTATTCATGGTCCCTATGTCAAAATAATCCTCATTCTAACCTGCACTGCAAATGCTACTGAAACTCAAAGACTGCAATAGTGTCAGCAACTGCTTGAGGGAAGCATTAACAAGGGTATTCTGCCTCTAATACTCTTTCAAAGACCTGTTGTGAAGGAATTTCCTGTGAAATTGCGAAGTTGATCTGGAAGGTGCAAGGAGATGAGCCGTATAACCTGAATAACACTTAAACTACAGTTCTAGGTTGGCAAATGTTTCCAGGTGGAAATGAAGGATAAGATTTGCCTCTGAAGCGATAAAATAATATGGAAAGTTACTTCAGTATGTTAAAGGCTAGATAATGATGCAAAGAAGAGAACTGAAGAGGGGAGGTGGGTTGGTTTGTTTACATTCTATGTAAACAAAAAAGAAGGATTTTTCATATTCTCTGCAGCCAGCACTTGGTAAGGCCTACAAGCGTTATCCAAACCAAGAATTTCCACAGGAATTATCAGCTCAGTGTCTGCATATTTTTCAGATTTAAAGCAAAAGCAATTGGATTTCCTTGCCCAAATCAACAAATATAAAGAAATATATGGAAAGTAAAAAGTGTCTTGAAATTCAACATATTGAGATACCTTTGACCTACTGGTATCCTATACTACTATACATGTGGATATACATAGCTATTAAAATACACAATCAAGTAGTACAGAATCATATAATATTTTGTTCCTGTATTACAGCTTAATGACTGTAAGAAGTGCCCATTCAAAAATGTTTTGGAGTTCAAAAGTTTCAAACCCATGCCCCTATCCTCCAGACTCTTTGCCTTCCATGTGTAATTCTGGTTCAGTTCTAAGTCAATACAAGAATGACAGGGAAACAAGACCTTTCCTTGTCTTTGGTAAAGACCCTGGTAGACCTGTAATAAGCACCTTCACCAGAGATCGTGTGAGATTATGTCGTGCTTGAAAGATGCTGCATAATTCTGCTCTCCCATTAATCACAATCTCTGTGTTTCCAATGTTACACAATAAAACCCTTTACTAAAAATGAAAACCTCTAGTAGTTGTGCAGAATAGAATTTTTGTTTTCCACTGTTAATTGTCAACTGTAAAGATAATTTTATGATTCTCAACATGCCATTTACTCAGTAAATAGTAGGGGTTGCAATATGTGCATAAGTTCTTTCATGTTTGTGGTTATTTATCTGGCTTAGCCATTTAGCTTAAGGGATATGGCTAATTTTGAAAAAGAGTTAGTTAGCAGCGGGCTGAGAAGTTGTAAATATTTTGCCTACATGTATTGTATATAGGAATAAATTGCCATAAAGGAAGTATAATGTACAAGCATCTTTTTTTTTACATGTAGATGCAAGATTTCATTCTAAATGGCACAGTATTTTTAAATTGTTAACTATAATTCCTTTCCATTCTTATAGGATAATGAAGAGTAATAAAAAAGAGAGTGCTATAAAATATTTTAATTTATGCACACTTTAGAAACCAATTTGGTAAATGAGAAACAGCAAAGCATCTTTTTCAACATATTTTCCAACAACTCCAGGGCAAGTCTGATGCTGCTCATCTTTACCATTACAATTTAACATTTACTGTCTCCAACTTTCTCCATATTTTACTGTTTTGTGTATGTACATAATCTAAGTAGGTCTTGCATTTCTTTTCCACTGATGTTATTAGTCATGGCAATGATCTTATTCATGACAATAACTTCATAACATTTTCAACCCTGTTACAATAATTCCAACTGCATCTGGGTGGAATAAATTAGAAATCATAGTAATAATAATGCTGAAATTTTTAACAGCTTATTTAAAAATATTTAGAAAGATAGAATGCAGAAAAAATATGAAGAATAATTTTTCAGCACAGAAGTCAAGGAGAAATTTACATTTCAGGGTCTGCCATTCAAGGTATAAATTTCAGGAAAAAATATTTAAGATAAATTATCTTAAGATGAAATATTTTTGAAAAATATATTTTAAGGAGTTGGAGAGCCTGGGAGACAAAAAACTTGAAGAATTGTGCTTCTTATCTGCAACAAGACTGTGAGAAGATGTAAAGATAATTTAGATCACCTCCTGAAATGTCTTCACCTACAAATCACACAGAAGACCAAAGGTGAAATCAGTTTTTGAAAGAGACATAATACTTTTCTCAGGCTTTGTTTTGTAAAAATTCAAAGACTGAAGTTCATTTCATCATCATCAAAGATAAAGATAATCAGAAAACAGAAAATGCAGGAAAAAATAGTAAGCACTGCGACAGTTTGGCTTCTAATTTTATGCATGCTATCATTTTAGATTTGTCTTGCAGATAGGAAACACATAAATTTTCCATTAGACATTTTTTATTACAAGAATTAAATAATAAGTATTAATCTGGTCTGATGGAAGGCATCCCCTCCTGTACAGATGGGTTGGAATCAGATGATCTTTAAGGTCCTTTCCAACCCAAACCATTCTGATTCTATGCTCTTTCAATGCCTTGATCCTTGAAAATGTACATCTACATTTCAGGTCTCAGTTAACTAAATAATAATAAAGGGGAACCCCTCTAAAATTTTACAGAATTGTACTCACTTTTAAGGACAATGGATTTGATCTGAAAAAAGTTCATTACATCAAATTTATATTGCAATTGAAAAAAATTACATATTTGTAGGACCACACTATTAATCCTTTCTCTAACATATCATATATGCCCTTTTGTCCATCTCAGATTGGCACATAGTAGCCCAACAATAACTCCAGTAGATTTTACAGTAACAGAAGTTTCAGCCAGTTGCCAATTAAACAAAAAAAATTAAAAATATGCCACTGACTGAAATGCGCTAAAAATTACTACAGTTAAATTTTTTTCATTTACAACTCTTATTAATGTTTATAGGTAGCTTTTAATAGGTGGTTTCTACGTTACCAAAAATATGCTAAGTGTTTCCCAGTGAAGTAGCAATTGCTAATTCATCTCTCCATGATGCATCACTATCCACATTAAAATAAGTCGGCAGAATCATGAAAGAATAGATATGAACGCCTATGTACAACTCTATTGTTTCTATGAAATGCTTTTTAAATAGATTTTTATATCATTTTTCTACCCTTTAAAATAACCAAGAATTATTAAGAGTTTTTTTACAAAGGAAACCTCAAAGGCTTGGTGTTCTTATTTTAGTAAATGTTTAACATCATGGTTTCTCTTAATCAAGCCAAACTTCTAATTATAACTATGCAGATTAATGATAAAAAAGGACAACATGGACATAATACTAACACAAAATGAGTTATACAAACTACAGTTCCTACCAGGTCATTTGAAAAATAGAATAGTTCTATGATTGTATTTGCAGCTTGTTCAAAAGAGCATTAAAGGATTGTTAAATTGTATTCTTTATATATGCTCTCTTTCACTGTGTATTTACAGTGTGGGGGATGGAACTGCTGTGACTATACTCACATCTTAAATTCATTAAAGACTTGATTGAAGAAAAACTATACACCACAGTGCAGACGACTATTATTCGGGTTTTTTGTTTGTTTTCATCTTCCAATGAAGAGGAGATTTTTCAATTATTACTACAAATGCCATATTATCCTGCATGCCATTATTAATAGTATTTGGTCAAAGGTGTATGTCACAAGAGTTTATATTACATGTATTCACATGTTACACTGCTTCAACTCACTTCAGAAATTCTTTTTCAGCTTCAGCTCTTTTTAGAACACTTCATATATTTTTCATCAACTTAGTAAAATCTTCTGGATGCTATGATAAATGGGTATCTTTAATGAAAGTTTAACAAATGTGAGGTCCTTTTCATAAATCTCCTGATTTCCATGATATGCAAAAACATAAAAAAATCAATGGGTCAGAGAAAAGGGTCCTTTTTGTGTCCATTTAGCCCAGACTGCCAATCACCAAAATTCTTTTCAGGGAACCAATGATTCTGCAAATCCTGTTTCTTTTTAAAAATGAGCAATCATCCTGGATATTTTTCTATGTATACTTTTCCTGCTTTGTGCAATAATGCACTAAAACTGATTAAATGGTCATGTCCTTCTTCTGCTGGTCCTTCTAACGAAAGGAACAAGACAGTGGTGCACTCTATTGCCTGCAGTACAGTTTTGAAACCTCAGCTGAGACATACAGTGCAACTTCAAAGTTGATCCTGAAATGGCACAGAATCACAAAATCATTGAGGTTGAAGAGACCTCTGAGATCATCACATCCAACCTTTGATTGATCACCAACTTGCCAACTAGCCCATAGCACTAAATGCCATGTCCAGTTGTTTCCTGAACAACTCCAGGGATGGTGACTCCACCACCTCCCTGAGCAGCCCATTCCAATGTTTAACAGCCATCTGCTCTGGCATGGGGGGTCCTCCACGGGCCACAGGTGGATCTGTGCATCCCTGTGGCCCTCCGTGGGCTGCAGGGGCACAGCTGCCTCACCATGGGCTGCCCCACGGGCTGCAGGGGAATCTCAGCTCTGGCTTCTGGAGCACCTCCTGCCCCTCCTTCTGCACTGACCTTGGCGTCTGCAGAGCTGTTCCTCTCACATATTCTCACTCTGCTCTTCTCTGTCTGCAATTGCTCCAATACAACTTTTTTCCCTGTCTTAAATACATTACCTCAAAAGTGCTACCACCTTTGCTGATGGGCATGGCTTTGGACAGCAGTGGGTTCATATTGGATCTGGCTGGCATTGGCTCAATTTGACATGGAGAAAACCTCCAGCAGCTTCTCACAGGACCCACTCCTGTATCTCCCCACTGTCAGCCTTGCCAACCCACTACATGGTTTAAAGAAGCCTGGACTTTTTCTATAGGGAAAGAATAATTTCAATATGTAAAATTACAAGACAATAGTTCTTTTCACTGTATCCAGAAGAATTTGTAATATTATTTGTATGACAGAATAATCAGACATGATGCACCAGAAGTTTCATCAACAGACCATATTTGCATGCTATTTTTAAGCAGTTTCTTTTTCAGTATTCAAAAGTTCTAGTACTTGGTTTTATTTCCGTATATGTCTATATAAAATGTTTGGCACTTCAGAACAACAAGGGCACAAACCTATTATGATTTCTTTCAGGGAACAAATGCTTCACTACTATTTTAATGTTTTGATTTAGAACTTGGGTTTGTGTGTTATTTACTTATTTATTTATTTAAAGCAAGAAAAAAAAAAACCTGCATATAAATGCCTTTTTTTGACCAGGAAAAACTAATTTATAATTTTCACAAAACATCTCAAATGAAAATTAAATCGGTACCGTGTAAATACGCATTATTCTTATATTTTACATGAACACAGAATGGAGATTGCCTTACATTTGGACTGTTATCCAGCTGATATCTTCAGACAGCTATGGATAGCCTATGTAAACATATAGAGAAGCAGTAGGATCAGTTTTGTTTCAGATGAAGGAGTCTTACACAACGATCTGTCTAATAGAATTGGTGGACTTCTGAGGAGCACCATTAAGCAGCATGTCAACAATTGAAGGTCTAACTGCAGCACTGTGATATGAACAAAAAGACAAATACATGCAAATAAATATTTTTCAAGCTAAAAAAGGTGCAAGAATATTATACTCTATCAGTAAGTCTTATCAACATGCTGTGATAGAAAAGAGAAAAAGTTTCTACAAACATATATTTGCCAGTAACTAGGAAAAAAGTGCAAAGTTCATTTATTTTTCCTTAGATTAAGGAAATAAGAGAGAAATAAATATAAATATTGATATCCAGGAATATAGTTAAATCTTGCATATTCTCAAGCTTTCCTGAAATATAAAGAAAAAAAAAATAAAAAGGCAAGTAATAAAGGTCAAAGGTGGAGGTATTACAGTCAGTTAAACTTACATTGCAATAGGAAAACCAGAATTTCCTCAAGTGGCACAAAGCCAACAGAAATAATAAAAACATTACCTCTATCAGCCATCTGATGCTTTCCTTTATAGAAAGAGATAAGGACAGGAGAGATGTTTGCTGCTTCCAATACTTCATTGATTTCAGGTCACGAGGTATGCTTGTACCAGAGTTACAAGAGGTTTTTGACCTCATCCTGAAACTGCAATGTAAACTGGAGTCAAGAAATGGGTGTCTATGGACCTCTTTAATGCATTTCCACTGAAAGTAATTTTTCCTTCAAATAACAGAATGTATAGAGATATGAGCAACTTCACAATAGCATTTTTCTCTCAGACACATATAGGCAACCAATAAAGTACTACTATCATCTGAACAAAGCACATTTTCCTTCCTTTCTCCTAAAATTACAGCCATTCATAATCACAGAGCTGGTAAGTTCAAAATATAAAAGAACTATTACATTATTTAAACTATCCTTTTCCCAGTGCTGGACTGTAATTTTTTCCTTTTTTGTTTCAATGTTTCAAATTTTTTTGTTTTAAAGTTTCAAGGCTAATTGTTGTTACTATGAGAAAACTATTTATCTCTAAATTCTCATTTTCTTAATTTCACACTTTCATATTCATTTATAATTTCTGTTGTTATTCTTTAAACTACATTTTTCGATGAATTTACAATTTGCAGATAAGCTGCCTCTCTTCACTGCTGCCTTAAAAAAGATGCTGAACCAAATTAATCAGTTTTGTAATAAACCATTATTTGGTAAAGTCGTTAAGTAGCAATGGACTTAAAACTATACAAAGTACTAGTTCTTCAGAGTCAAGGCCTGACTTCTTCAAGACTTAATTTTCACTTTTCTTTGGTCACAAATCAAAAATTATTGTACCTCTCTGCAAAGACTGTGTGGTTCATAGAAAATGGAGGCTTTATTAACACATTATGAATTATATAATTCATGATTTTTCTATTAATCTAGAACCTTCTTTTACAAAAAACTTGGGAAAAAAAGGATGATTTGATTTGATCAGAACATAGCTTGTATATGAACTATTGATCCATCACATTCTTTCATGCTCTGCAAGGCAAGGGAGTCTCTTTATCATCTGCATTTGCCATGGCAAATTTCTTAAAAAGAACACACTTTGACAAAAGGTAAGAGAATCTCACGTAAAATTGTGTCCTTGTGATATCATCTGAAACAGGCAGATCTAGAACCAATTTATTGAGTGTAAATTACTGCCAATTTTGCTTTGAATAACAAAATGCTCCAGAGATTTCTGAGTTATGTAGCTATCGAGAGCTGTCTGAGGATTTTTATAAATGAGAATTTTTATATGTTTCTTTAACACATCTTTCAACTTAATCAGATACAAAACATGCACAACCTAGCATTCAGGGAAATTATGTGGATTTGTCACACTGCCTGAAGGACTTTGGGATCCATGAACCAATGAATGGATCACACTGAACCATGAATGCAATTTTTTCATCTGTAAGAGATAAAATATGGATATATGCCAAAAAACGTTTCAAAACCTTAAAACAATAAATAATTCTAACAGAATTTAGTTTAAGTAATTCACTAAAATTTAATAATGTTCTCTTTATTTTTCAGTACAGACTAAGATAGCATGAGTTGTGTGTATATGAATGGGACTGTAACATGCAGAACTGGTAAACTGCACTCCTGAATTATCATGTATCTCCTAATTGTAACAATTCAGAATCTCAGATGAAATATAAAGGCAAAACCTTTATGTGCTAAAATGCCTGGTAAAAAATATACTGAGGGACCTCTTTCATCCCTGTAGTCCACACTTGGCATTGTTTATCACTGATGTAATACTAATTATACTCATATACTGGTAGAGAACAACTTAATTCGGCAGTACACATCTTTAAAAAAAAAAAAAAAAACTGAGAAGATTTTTAAAAGTAGACTTTAATAGGGAGGATTTATATGCACTGATTTTAACAAACATAAAAGTCAAGGCAAGGAATGGAAAGGAGACATTTAGAAGCAAAATAACAATAAAATAGTATGGAAGATCAGCTCTCAGATGCTCCAAATAAGTAAACCTTGCTAAATAATTACCTGTATCACTAATTTGTTGAAAAAATATAGCTTTTTTCAACTTGTCAGTGAACCAACTGCACCTCCCTTGGGCAGCCATCCGGTCTCAGCAGGTCAAAAGTACATCATGCAAGAAATGAGAAACCAGCCAAAATTTTGTAAAGCATACCAGACCCACTTGCTTTTTTTGGCAAAGTTAACAGTCCATGTATCAGGTTTGCATTAAGAGAGATGTTTTCAAGGGCTTATATTAAAAGTTAACACGTAATACACTGAATTGTATCCAATGTATCCTATTTTAAAAGCAAAAGAGACTGAAATGACCTCAGGGATTTAAAATTGTTGCTTCTGGTAACTTAAATATGAGACCTAGTTTCTTTAAGGAACCCTCCAGCCTACTGAAAATACAATTATACTGTTTGTTTTAACTTCTTCACTTCTATGTAAAGGTCAAACTATTGACTGGCTCTGGGCAGTGAACACTGAGTAGCATCATGTGAGCAGATCAAGCTCTGTGACCATGCCCAAGAAACTGGAGGAGACCAGGAGTAACCTCCTTAGAGATAAGCTGCTGAGAGGAAGGATTGCCAGAGATCCAGCAAAAATCAGAGCTCTAACAGTACAGACACAGAGGAATCCCAGCCACTGTAGAAATGGGGATGGGGAGGTGACGGGGTGGAAAGGATTAACTTAACTTAATCTTTCCAGAAGTCACACATTTCAAAAAGTGGATGTTTTGTGAATTCGGGGTCAAGTCACTGAAACCTGAAACATAAAAATGTGTTATTTATGAATCCTTGTATTAATATTACAGGACTTTTATCAGATTATTCTCTCTTCACCTGGAATAATATTGAGTTCAGGAATTTTCATCCTGCAGCAACCCAAAGGAAAGAATAATTAAAATTACAGAACTAAAAAACACATTGATTCTGCAAGTTTGTGTGGAGTTCAGAACTCAACAGGTGCCTGGATGCAGAAGCTCTGCCTCTTATGGGAGAGTGTCGTTTCTGTAAGAGTAAGAAATTCATCGCCTCCAGCTACCAATGACTTCAGCACTTATAAGCCTCATGCCTTTCTATTTGACAGGATTTTACCTACGTGAAAGCAGATGTCTCGGCTCTCAGCTCCTTCTGACTGCATTGGTAGCCATTTCTTGCTGAGTTTGGAGCCATACCTGCCTTTTTTTTTTAACTTCAAGCCTGGAAGATAATTCACAATTTGATTAAACCAGGCCAAAATTACTATAAAATTATCCCCAAACAAATTGTGGAAATTATGGATCAGAGCTTTTTTTTTTTTATTTTACAGAGAAAGTAACTACACCATGACACTATTCCTTCCTTGATTTATGACACCGAAGTACAGAGGACGGGCTATGCAGCCTTAGATAACCTGTTGTTCATCTTAATTGTGTAAACAATGTCATCCAGGCAGTAAGTAGGAGGCCTCACTCCTGCTCTTACAACTTTGTGCAATCATAATGACAATGCAGCCATTAGGATGCCCTAAAAATACTGCTCACCTCCTCAAAAGTGGTTAAGTGACTCTAGTCCTGTCTCCACTCTAAGACAATTAAAATAAGAGCAAGGGGAAAAGGGAAAGAGAATTATTTTTACCTGTGAGCTGTAAATATTTTCTTACTTATGTATTTTACCTGTATATTTAATTTAGAGCTATATATTTTTACTTGTGAGATGGGCTGTGGGGAAAAGACAGTGCTTAAGACAGTCCCAGCTAATTACAGATCCAGCAAACTCTTTGTGTGTTGATCACAACACTTGCGACACTTTGGGGATAGGCTACAGATCTTTATTACAGCAGTTGAGTAGCAGTTAAGCATTGATCCAACAGAGAGAAGGCTGCTGCTTAGGGAACTCTTAAAGCATTTGCTGACAGAATTCTTAAATTTTTTGGAAAGGACAGAGGTGATGCCTTACTTTTGAAGTTCTCATATATGCAGACGACATATAGGACATATAAATAAGAGTTGTTTTTTAAAGGCTGAATCACATCCTTAAAAAATATGACAAATGTGCTTGTGTATGTGCTAATAAACACACACACATACCTGTGGGCTGAAGTCTATGTTTTAAGTCAATATAGAAATTATATATGGATAGGTAGAAAAACAGAGTGGAGAAGAGAGAAAACTGTGGAAAGAGAATTGATGAACTTTAGGCATGGTTTATCTCACCTCATTTCAGCCATCTAAAACATAGATCCAAACTAGTTCGCCATAGGCTGTCCTATGGTGAATGGCCAAAAAAAAAAAAAAAAAGGAAACCAAGGGAGGGAGCCATCTTGTGCTAGGACATGTAGGTAAGGTAGACAGGGTGAAAAAAGGAATGTGGGCAGGTGACACCAGACACCCAATTTTGCCTGGCGTGCTCCAGGGTGGTTCCCCCCCTCTATATTGCTAGCATCATTGATTATCTAGGTTTCATTGTCATGTTTTTTGAACACATCAAGTATTTACCAGTTTATTAAAATTTGCCTTGAAAACTGTTACCAGCCATTTATCAGGATTTTACCTATACAGCATCACACCAATACTTTTGCAGGACATTCTCAAATGCTGAGCCACTGAACAATGTCTGTGCTACAACAGTGGGTTAAGCTGACATGCAAGAAGAAAGAATTTTAGTAGTTTCATGAATATTGCCTTGGCAGCTCCCTGTCTCACTGCACACACCTTTAGCCTCTCTACCAGAATCTGCTGCTCTCAGAATGGATGAAGGCCTCCATCTTTCGGCTCCTGGAGCGTTCTCCCTTTATCTTCCTGTCAGCTTGTCTCCCTAAGCAGTTTGTAACAACTGACCTTCAATTTCCCAGAAATCAAAACATATAAGGGTATTTGCTAACTGTTGTATCGCTTTGAAGACTATCTCTGTCAAACCAAAGTTTGCACCTTGTCAAAACCAGAACCGCTGACATTAAGAAATTGCAATACTGTCCTTCACTTAATGTCTTGGGAATGCTGACGGGGATGGATTGTGCACTTTGTTTACTTATTTATTTATTTTTGCTTATTTTGCACATAGCTTCCTATTAAGTTAATCAGCCTAATACTACAGGGACTGTTCATAATTCACCACAGATATAGAGCAATGGGATTTCAGTGACCAAGGCAAGAATAATATGAAATGTCAACAAAAATGCAATGTCCAGGAAATTTTGATCAGAATTTTAGGTTAAACATTAATGCATAGTAACTTCATATCTGTCATAAATTTCAGTGCACTTCTAAGTCACTCATAAAAAGCGAGTTATAAAAATCCCACTTAACCTCCTCAAAAGTCCAATTTTGCAATTCATTCATTATTATAGATGTTTATTAATAGGGTAACCTGATAGAAAAAATGCTGAGTGACTTCGACTGGTTCTTATCCCTTCAAGTACTACTAATCCCCTCAAATACTGCTATGTTGTGTGTCCTACAAAAATCCCTTCTACATCTCACCAGGGGTCATAACAGAGATTCAAAATCATGCAAACTTATATACAAAATTAATCATAATCAGCATTTTGAACTGGCTTGTTAATTTAGGTTTTTATGTTAATTTAGCTGTGTATTAATTTTGTCATGCAATATTTTCATGGGCTTTTTTAATAACTACATACCAGATGGTGTTCCCTTAAAACTACCCATTTTAAACCACTTACACTTAATCTTTTCAAAGGTAAATTTAGTTATATCAATTTTTACCTTGAAAAATGGCTTGCAAAATATATTAAAGTAGTAAAAGTAGACAAATTAGCAAAAATATGAGTGAGAGCTCTGTAAAATACTATTTCTGTACTTAAACTAAAACTTATCCTTTATGTAGAAAGCAGCAAAGGCTTTGATGTCTTATTTGTTTTAATTTTATGCCGTAACTTTCCCATATTCATGGATTTTCATAGTGCATTTTATTTTTCATCTCACTCCCTGTTTTCATGTTTCACATCAAACTGCAATCACCTAGTACAGAAGACAAGGACTAGCTGTCCCCTTATCTTATAACAGTTCCTTATGAAGGGCAGCCAATAACAAAACAAAACAAAAAAGCCACAAAACAAAACAAAAAATTCCAATCAAATTTTAAGAGTATGGGCTCAGAAAGAAAACAGAAAACAACTCTGATAATGTTAATATTAGCCAGGATGTTTGCATCCTGAAGGCACTTAAATCTGTGTTTAACTTTATATACCAAATGAATAACTTTATTGAGTTGTGAGAAATTACTCCCATGAATAAAATTTAATGTGCATAAATGTATAAAGAGGTCAGGGTATTCATTCCCTTTCTATTACAGATAATTTTAATTTTCTTGAATGTTGGCTGTGAACACATCCCAGGTTTTCTGCATCCATTGTCATGGTTCTGCACTAAAAGCACGACAGGTTGTCTGAAGAATAGAGTAAGAAAAAGGTTCTCTGTTCTCATTTTTATTATTCTTCTCTCCTTAGTTAACTTGGCAAAGTAATTTAACATCTTTGTGTCTATGGAATATAGTCACTGGGACATCTTTTGAAACACTTCAAATCTGTAGTTGAAAAAGGTATGAATATTCAATATAGTATCATAAATACATTACAAGAGAGAAGAGTAAAATGGACAAAAGGAAAAACTATTTAAAAATAAACAGTTACAATGAAAGGGGAGGGGGATAAAATAATGCAAGTGTGCTTCATTTTGCTTCATTCACAGTGTCTGGACGTTTTCTCCCTCATGAAATTGAACTTCAGTGAATTGCTTTCACTCGCTATCCCTCATTCCTATGAAAGAGATGATCATAACTCAAAACGAAACTGAGAACAAAGTGACACTTATGTTGGCAGTGGTAGAGATGTGCCAAACACTGAAAAAATAAGGAAAAAGAACACTTAATTCAAACTGAATGGCAGCACTTGCAGAGAAAGAGTGCGCATACATTCCTTACTCAAGCAACCTAGTCCATTGTGTTTTATCCCTATCCTGTACAACCATTGATTAGAGGGTTTATACAGAAGGTTTTACACAGAACAGTACATTACCTGGGTTGTCTGTGACTATGTGATAGTATGCTTTAACCACTTCCAAAACTCAAGCCCATATGTTGTGTTCTATTCAGGCCTCCATGATCATACCAGCATATCCCAGGCACATCCAGAGCATAGAAAACAGGGATTCTCCAGACATTATTCCTCTCCCATAAGCTCTTGCAGCATGCCTGTACAAGCCTGCTCTGGGATATATCTGACAGATCTACCTTGTATCACTGCATGGGAGACACTATTTAATTTTGTACCAGCATCTTTGAAGCTATTTGGAAACAGAGGAAGAAACCTGGGCTGGTGAGTTTTGCCTCTCCCTTCCCACTGTCTTCCAAAGGCCTGTTGGTGTTGACATCCGAAACTGAAGATATGCTCTGTCTACAGACTGTAGATTCATCTCACTTGAACTCTTGAACAGAGTAGCTCAGCCTCCACTCTCCCACCTTTCATGGCGAAGACACATCAAAATGTCCTATGGTTACCTTCATCACTGTCTCTTTTAAATAAAGACTAGAAAGCTGCTCAATCTCCAGACACCCTGAGACACATCACAGATCATGCAGAGGAAAGAATGATGAGGCAGAAAGTCCTTCTCTGGACTGGTCATGTGAATGAAGTGTGTGTGCACATATGGTTCTAGATATGTAGGAAGCAAAAGATTTAAATGAAGGCATTCCTTCATGATGTCTGTTTAGGAGACAGTAGTGTACATTTTTTTTTTTTCCAAGGAATTTGAAATATAGTACAGTGAAATACCTTCACTGTGACTCACAGAGCTCATGGCCAAAGAACTGACAAAGAGCTACTGGGACCTAGTGTTCAGCTTCTCAGTGCCCTGTGGTTCTTCACTGCAGCTGTTCAAGGCATTGTTCAGAGGACTCTACCAACTCACCCAGCTTCATCTCTGGAGTGAGCACTGACTGTTAAGTCAGCAGGGAAGATGAAGATTGGAAGAAAGTCAGCATTATCAATAGACAGGTTTCTTGCTAGAAACCCCTTGAATTAATTTGTAGAACTATTATATGGTGCTCAGCTTATAAAGAATCAACCAAAGGATGTAATAACTAAACTCCTCCTCAAGGTAATGCTGCAAATCAAAACAAGATTTTTCCATTCAGGTTTTTACACAAAAAGAACACTTCACAGGACTGTCTACTTTCTTTAAGGAAAAAACCACAAGCAAACAATAAAAATCCTTCCCCTGTGCTTAAAGTTCTTCTCCTGGATTTGTGGTTTTTACCTCACAGTGTGTCCTGTAGCTTGGCTCCTCACCCATTATGGGGCTGGGATTCCCAAGAGTTTGCTTTGACATTGGTGTCATGGGTTGAAGCTGAGTTGATTGACAAGCTTTTAAGCCAATGCGCTTTTGTGAATTTTGCATATTTAAACCCCGTGCAAGGGCGGGAAGTTCCTCTTTGGTTCCCGGTCTCCTGAGGGAGAAGCGGGGGCTTCCGAGCCCCGGGCGGCCTCCGGGCCCGGCCCGGGCTCCTGCCTGCCTTCCTGCCTGCCCTCCCCTCTCCCTTCCCTCAGAGCCGCAAGCAGCTAAACTACCTATGGGCTGCCCGATAGCCGAATTCACCCGGCTCGGCTTCTGAATCAGGAGGGGCCTCCCCTCCCCCTTCATGCAGCCCGGGGGAGCCTCCTCTCCCCCTCCTGCAGCCCGCGCAGACCCAGCGGGACCAGCGGAGCCTCCTTTTCCAGCCTGCACAGCTCGCACCGAACTGAACA
>VZTE01001982.1:531681-548173 GCA_013397775.1 Eulacestoma nigropectus | reverse complement strand
AGCTTTTGCTTGGAGAGTGCTGGAGGGAAGAGGGATTTGCTTTCACTTCTTTTTATTTCCTGTTACTTTAAAGTCTGTTAGTAATAAACTTCTTTATATTCTTTAAAGTTTTAGGCCTGCTTTGCATTTCTTCTCATCCTTATCTCACAAAGTGAAAAGCATGTGATCAAACCACTACACTAAATTGGTGTTTCCGCCCGGTTTGCAAACCAAACCTGCTACAATTGGTCCAAGACAAATCTGTAAAAATGCATATCTGAGATGTGTACCTGAGGCAGAATGCAATCCACATGCATCTCGGTTACCTACTGTCTAGTCAATACACGGAGTTGCAAACTGTGATATTCTTCAGTCCAAAGACAATTCCTGTCAATTCCTATTCCTTAGAGCAATCTCACATGGAAGAAGCATAAAGCTGAGGAAAAGCCAAGAATATTTCAATTTTTTCCTCCACGCTATAGAAACATAAACAATGGAAACGTCTAGGGTGGAAAAGTCTGGAACAAGACTGGCTATTGTCCTGGAGGATGGCCTGGTTGATTTGTTGAGTGGGAAGGGAAAGAGGGGCCAATAGCCAAAATCCTGGTGGTGCAGTCTTCTAAAAGGTCCACTTTTTCCTGTACATAGGCCCTACACAGGTGTCTTTGGCACTGCATTAGAAAATGCTAAAGAGAGGAACACTATAATAAGACAAGGCATCTGCAGCTGCAGGGGATACTTAAGTCAAACATTGCTGTGACCAGAGTAGAGTAAATATTTAGTAGTTGCCAAGACTGCTAATCCAGTGCTTTCCAGATAATTTAATTGTACGTAAGTATACTCAAATCTTTAAAAATTTTTGTGTGTTCATCGGTGCATTATGAACTGTTACTATAAAATACAGTAGAACAATTTCCTTTACTTTTATTTCTTACTAGAGACACCTGTGCTGTTTTGCCTTGTATGTCTTTCACCACAGGAACTCCATTAATCCAGTGGTCAACAGTTTGTCCATTGCTATTGCTTA
This sequence comes from Eulacestoma nigropectus, assembly GCA_013397775.1. Lineage (NCBI taxonomy): Eukaryota > Metazoa > Chordata > Aves > Passeriformes > Eulacestoma > Eulacestoma nigropectus. The sequence continues at coordinate 547,167 of VZTE01001982.1, read as the reverse complement.
GTCAAGCAGCAACTATCAAGTCAAACAGTGAAGGACAATACTCAGAATTTTTTGTCATGGGCTGGATGTGCAATGTTCTCGACGGCAAAATGCTGTTGAGAGAAAAATAATTCTGAAACCCTACTTAGGTGAAATATTTTTTAACTACTTCATTTCCCTTCTCATTTCAGGCAATCATGCCCATTTCCCTCTTCACTTATTTCTCCATCTGATTTGTCAGGAAACATAAAAACTGTGTATGTATCACAGTCATCTCTTTATTCCAAACTCTCAGATTTTACGTTTATGTTTACCTTATTACCAACCAGCTGGAATAAAAAGCAAGTGTTTTAACTTACAAAACAATAAGTTAAGATAAAAATGGGGAAAATGCTTTCCTTAAAATGAAAAAGAAAGTAGTTGATCTGTTGGAAAGACTCCAGAGGAGAGACATTAAGTTGATGACAGGACTGGAACATCTTTCCCATAAGTAAAGGCTGAGAGAGTTGGGGTTATTCAACATGGAGAAGAAAAGGCTTTGGGGAGACTTTATCACAGCTTTCCAGTACCTAAGGGGGCTTAAAAAGGAGGGAGGATGATTTTTTATACAGCAGATAGTGATGTGGCAAGGGGCAATGGTTCTAAACTGAAAGAAGGCAGGCTTAGATCAGATTTAGGAAGAAATTCTTTACTCAGAGGGTGGTGAGGCACTGGAACTGGTTTACTAAAGAAGTTGTGGACTCCCCATCCCTGGAAATGTTCAAGGCCAGGCTAAATGGGCCTCTGAGTAACCTGGTCTGGTGGAAGGTTCCCCTAATAGCAGAAGAATTAGAAATTTTATTGTTAAAAAATGCATATGGTTAATAACTGAGCTTTACAGTTATTTTCATTTTGGGCCTATAGAAACAGTTCAGATTTCTGATATATTAAACTTGCCTCTATTCCTCTTTCTTTGCACCAACCACAATTTTAAAGTTTCTTAATTAACATCCCGTGTCCAAAAATACAACAGGAAGAAAAATTCACATGAACATTTAAAAAAAATATGTTTTCATAAGAGACAGGGTTTCTATATAAAAACCACAGAGGTAGTAGGACTTTAGTGCAAAAGTTCAACTTCATAATTAATGCCAGTTGGTAACTCACAAGACATGCCACCTACATCCTTATTTCTAAGTGCTCAGTAGCAGTTACTATATTCAAGTTAATTGCTCAATGGAGTTTTGCATAATAAAGATCAGATTGAAGAAAATGTGCGTACTCAGAATCATAAAGAGTTAATTAATCAATAAGCAATTTAGACAAGTACTCATTATTGTATCACAAACCAAACTTTTTAAACAACCAAAAAATGAATTTATGGTGAAGTTCTACCAGTTACATTTAAAGCGTGAAAATTATTACTAATTATTAAATATATAGTTAACGAGCCAGACCTTTGCAGACTGTGCCCCTTGTTCTGCTCTCAAGTGGACACTTCCAACAGTGGCCACGTATGTGAGTGCAGAGTTTTATTATATCTCATGTCTATTTTTAAATTTTATTCTAGCATGGTAAAAATCACTTCTACACCACTTTTTAAGTTTTAACAAGACATGTCCCTTGCTCCAAAGGATTCATAGCTTTAAGGAAACTTGTTAAGACAGGTTGGAAGACAATAACTCCAGAAAGGAGACAAAGGCAGAAGAGCACGGCATTAATGAAGACAAGCAGAGAGAAGGAGAACCCAGAATATCATCTCTAACAGACCAGCAGTAAAAAAAAAAAGACATTGACTCCTGCAAGTCCTTCTACAGCAACAGCTGGTAGGAGAGGCATCAGAACCCTTCATTTGAACTGGTATGTGAATTCCTAACTTTAAGTGTGCCACATACCTGCTGAATTCAGGAATGTTTGTAAAGGCTCCCCTTAAATCATCACCTCCCAAGCATGTGATCAATGGTCAATTATCCATACTTTTGATTTTTGGTAATTTACAGCACGGCTGTAGTGGCAGATTGTTTCCAGGCATGGAGGATCGCAGAACACAGACTGGGCTTGCCTATGCTGTTCCAAGTCTGTGGCTGACAGCAGCTACATACAGGAACTGGGTGGTGGTTTCAGCCATGCACCATTGCCCTGCTGGAGGAGGGGAGCTGCAAGCACTGCAGCAACACAGAAATCCTGCCTGAGCCTCAGCACCCCCCTGGGTTTCTGCCAGGCATGAAGCTGGCATGCAATACCCTGCCTGCATCCATCTGCTTCCTGGGGGCAGGAAGAGTCTGAACAGAGCCTGCCCTCAGACATGCAGACAGCATGCAGGAGGGCATGAGAGTGTGACCCCAGTGCTCCAGTGATGCCCTAGCCCAGCTTGGTGTGGGGCCACTGGAAACACCAAGACATACAGGGTGGAAAGTGAAGAAGGAAACAGGGTCAGAAAAACTATGCTGCTAAAAGGAAAAGACAAGGAGACAGATGTGGACATTCTTATGATTGCTTACTAGGACTTGGAAGGATATGTCCTCAGCCTCAGAGTGAAAGGACTAGATATTGCATCAGAGACCTTCCTCAATGGGTTCAAAGGCACAACTTAAGTATGTCTTGTTACAAGTGGCAGGTCTCTAGAAGAGAAATTTTATAAAAGCTCTGACATCCATTCAAATTAGACACAAAAACAGATTTAGGGAAGGGGATACCCAAAGAAACTGGGAAGTCAAACAGAGAATTAACTTTACCAGCCCACTATAAGAGATAGCAGAAATAAGGTTTATGTCACATAATCTCAGACATTTACATCAGAACAGGGAAAAGAGCAACTATCAGCATGTGATATCACTATCACTTACTCCTGGGATCCACAGCAAGATTAAATGAAAAACATTATAAAATCACCTGTTTCCATTTGTTGACCACACCAGGAGAATAAGCAGCCCAGATATACACATCTACATTTAAGATGTCATCCATCTATCTACATTTTAGCAGTCTGTCAAAAATTGGGTAGAGGGATTACAATGCATATCCCATTGACAGGCTAGTTTTCTGAGGAATGGTGGGGAGAAAGGGACTGAGAAATACTTCCATCTTGTAGGAACAGTCAAGGAAGGAACCTTGTTGTTCACTGTCAGATGTTTTTGGTAACTTAAGAAAGTTGCTGTTTAAATAAACAATATCCTTGAACTTTTATCTGTATTTTCACATAGCTGAAACAATACTGTTCTAATCAAATTCAAAGAGCAATAATAGGTTGTAAAATTAGAATATGGAAAATATTCTAACAATGTAGATGCTTCTAGAAACCCAGCAGCACAGGAGTAAGAGAAGCATGAGAAGAAATATTGAATGCATAGAAGAGAAGAAAGACATGGAAATACACGGTTGAGAGAGAAAAATCAGTGTAAGAACTACATAAGAAAAAAAATTAGGCAAGTGTGTAAATGGGATGAAAGTATTGTATTAAATATATGAAGAGAGAAGAAGCCAGTGGAGGCATATAAAAGACAGGAAAAAAACCAGATTATAACAGCTTTTTGTCAGTATATTTGAATATCACATTTTAGTAGTTTCATCATTAAATATTTCTCAGTCTCTTTCTCTCCCATATTTAATATGGGTATGAAATAGAAATATGTTAATATCTAAGCATTTTACAGAAAACAAGCTACTGATTTTTTTAACCCTGTGTCACATTTGAACATACAGCATAGTGTAGTGTTTGAAATTATCTCCATTTATTGGCTTCTCTTCTGCAAGGTAACCTACTTATTTTTAAAAGCCTGGTATTTAATACACAAAATATAAAGCACAGACAAAAATCTAATACTAATAAACAAAAATAAAGTTTATGAATAAGCACATTATAAATACCTTTATCAAGACCAAACATATTTTGAAGCTGAGTTGCTCTGTGTGAAGGTGACACCCTCTAAAATTAATGAAATGTACAGTTAAGCCAGTTTTAAGGCACCTATACTGAGCCATCCACTCAGGATTTGTTTCAAGCACACAAATGACTTTATCAATTATGACTCTCAGGACCAGAATCCATACTGATTAATTCAGCATAGATCTGCTGACTTCAGTGACATTACTTACACTTACTGTGATAACAGTCAGCAATGTTCATCAAGAACAGAACAATAAATCATTCACCAGAAATTTTTGGTCATATCCCTTCAATAAAAGGTCTAGGATTCACTGACTAACAACGGTGAAATAACAGATTCAAGTGTGCATATAGGAAGGGAGAAAGGCAAAAGAGAGAAAGAAAGGGAGGAATAGAGGGGAAAAATATTTCAGTGCAATCAGACACTATTGGCAGGAGAGGACCAAGAACATTGCCAGAATTTATGAAAGACAAAAACCTATGGCTCCTAGCAGTAAGTCTAATACATTTGCTGTAGATGCTCTATGCTTAGTTGGTGTTAATTCCGTTTATTTATCGGCCTTTTTTGATTCAGTGGTAGACAGCTATATAAAGTAGTACATCTCTAATTTCCTTCCACTCACTCACCCATAGTTATTCATCTTTAAAGACAACAATAAAAATCCACCCTCCAAATACTCTTTTCTTGTGCCTGATAATTTGGGAACTGCTTTTCTTGCAATCTCTCATATTTTGTATAGTGTAGTCAAAATGTGTCTCTTCAGAATGATGACAGCCACCTGCAGCTCCTAACAGTAATACCCCACATTTTCACAGAATATTTTGCCCTTCGGTAATATAAATGCGTTCCCCTCCTCTCACTCTTCAGTTTGAGCCCAGAGTACATATCAAGAGCATGATTCTATTCTCACATATGTTTTACACTGATACAAGGCCATTGATATGAGCTGAGCAACTGCCATCATCCAACTCTCTCACTCAGGTTTTACATTTCTTTAGGATATTAAGTAAGCTCGGCAATTTCTCTAAAACTCCATGCCAGAAGACTAATACAATGACCTGAAACACATATTTAAACACAACCAAAAAGTTGCATTTCTTAAAATATGAATGATACATTCACATCTGTTTTTCCCAAGCAGTTGAGCTTCACAGCACCTCCTTGCAGAACTGTGGGCCATGAACCCCTTATTGACAGTCATATGAGAAGTCATTGATATGTCAGTAAGCAGCATTTGACATTCATGCCTTCAGCTGTTACTGTGTGATGTTTCTTCTTTTTCAGATATTTTAATAATTTTTCACAACACGATGTCAAAAGTGTGTCTGACATATACATAAACTTTTAAACAAACTGCTTCAATGAAACAATTTACTCTGGATGCCCACCATGCAGCCAAGGAAGTGATTTGGTCAAGAGAGTATACTTTTTTTCTTCTCCCAAGTATTCTTTTCCAAAACTATAAAGTACATCATTTATTCTCAATTCAAAAACATTTGTTTAGCTTAAGATAAGCCTTGCCCGTTCAATCAAATATTAGATACTGGACAATTTTAGAATAGGACATAGCTTCTTCCTCCTTTAAGACATATGGGGAATTGCAGATAATGGTAAGTATATGTTGTGTTGACAAAACTAATGGTGTTTAGATAGAGAAAAGAGACCTGAAAAAAGCCTGGGTCTCAGCTTGATCTGAATCTGGACTATATCCTCAAATTTTCAAATGTGAGCACTCACTTTAGGCAATTATGAGCACTCAGCTGTCGTACTTGGACACGAAGGAACCACGCAGACTCAGCTTATTCAGGACAGAAAGAGCCAGGGAAAAAAGCCCCCAGCAGTTTATTTTACTTCATATATATATGTTTCTAGGAATGACCGTGGATTGGAGGACGAGGTTACCACCTCTCCAACCACACTGGTCAAACAAAAAGACCATCAAACTTCTCTGCCTCAGGAGAAAGAATGAAAACAAAAAGGAACGGTTAGCCAAATATAACTGTATTTACAGAATGTGCGTGAGAACTCCATCACAGAAATGAAAACATCAAAAGACTGCAAATCTCAGGGCAACACTCAGCCAATGTTTTAAAACTGAAATAGATGTCCTGACATTCTGAACAATAATGTTCAGTGCTTGATTCCGAATTTCAACCAGTACTAGGATCTGCACCTCTGAAAATCTACCTCTCCGTCAGTATTAAAATATCAAAAAAGAGTGAAGATGAAAACGGTCATACTAGCCCAAACTAAAGTTTTATCCAGCCCCCCATTCTGTTTCAGAAGCGACTATAAATGCTGAAGGAGGAGCAAGATTCTCCCCTAATACATTCCCAACCTAATTTTTTTCAGCACATGGGAATTCCTGAAGTGATTAATGATTGATGATTTTGCACACTTATTGACAACACCCTCACCACCACCATCACTGGATTTCTCTTTCCTATACTTGTCCAGTTTGCCCCTGAGTCCATGAAAATATATATTTTATTTATTTTTTATTATCTACAACATCCTTTGGCAAGGAGTTCCAAAGGTCAGTTACTTGTTGCATGAGAATCACCTCTTCTGTTTTGAGCATGACTCCTTCCAGCTTTTTACGATGCCTGCTGTTCCTTTTGCTAGACAGTGAATAATCAATCCCCAGCCTGTTTTCCCTTGACAATCTTGACTCTACAGTACCACAGTCTCATAACAGGTCCTTTTTTCCTTCCCAGGGTGAAGCATCCTGGTTGATTCAGCTAATCCTTGAATGGCCTTTCCATGGAAATATTGGGTGTTTGAGAAAATACCATCTGTAAACACTCATCATATTAATTTATTTTTTATAAGAATGTATGGTTTGGTTCAAACAAGCATGCAAGGGAGGACTATGCTGAAACTTCAATTTCTGTTCCTTAGCATGGAATTTGGAAGGCTGAGCTAGGACGCAGGTTTTCGCTACACTAAGTTTCTTGGGAAGAGCTATGTGCCTGAGGAAGACATCATTCTTAGTGAGGGGCAATTAAAGCCCCAGATAACTGGGGATACTGCTACAAAGGATCTGCTTGAAACTTGCCAAAAATTCATTTCAAACTACCACTTCCTGATGCTCAGGATAAACAGTTCTTAACTCTCCCCTCCCCTCAAATTCACAGAAATTTTATTTTAAAGAGATAGGCAGGCCATACTTTGCCAGCAGCAGTAAAGCAGTAAGGGTGCCATTATACCCTTTGTACTTCCCCTCACTAGAACCAAAGACCTAAGAGAATAAAGAGTCACTTGGATTTGGATCCTAGTTTAGAAAATTCTCTCCGCGTTTCACGCTGAATAAACATTGTGGACTGGGTCTCCCTGAATGAGGCCTAAGAGGAATAATAAAAACTGTTGTTAGCCTTAAACAAATGCTGCTACCCTTTTTGCTGGCTTAGAAAGTTCTAAGAAGGAAAATCTTCAGGTTTCAAATGCTCAAAAAAGGAATTTGAACCCAAGTCTTCCTCTAAGAACTTATTTGCACAAGATTCTGTATGGGTATCTCGATCAACATCTTAAAACAGATCACAACTGGACTTGGTAGGGAACAAGCAGCATAATTTGTGCATTTTTGTGCTAGTTCTGGTTGGGGTATAATTAATTTTCTTCACAGGAGTAAAGTGTTCAGCTGTGTTTTGGATTTGTGCTTTAAACAGTGTTGATAACACAGAGATGTTTTCATTATTGATGGACAGCGCTTGCACACAGCAAAGGCTTTTTCTGCTCCTCACCCCACTTCATCAAAAAGGAGGCTGGGGGTGCTCAAGGAGCTGAGGGGACACTTCTGGGAGAGCTGACCCCAACTGACCAAAGGGACGTTCCATACCATATGGTGTCGTGCTCAGTAAATAAAGCTGGGGGAAGTAGAAGAAAGGGGAAACCTTTGAAGTGACGGCATTTATCTTTCCAAGCAACCATTACGCCTAACTGAGGCTGGATGTGGCTGAACAGCTGCCTGCCCATGGCAAGAAGTGAATGAATTCCTGGTTTTCCTTTCCTTGAACATGCAGACTTTGCTTTATCTAGTAAGCCATCATTATCTCAACCCATGAGCTTTCTCACTTTTGCTCTTCTGATTCTTTCCCCAGCATGACTGAGGCTCAAGTGAGTGAGTGGTTATGTGGGGCTTAGTTGCCAGCTGGGGTTAAACTACCACCATTTTAAACACTAAACTCTTACAGCAGAAAGTTAAACTCTAGACAGGTTTATCAGTCCTTCATTTTTACTAATGCAAGGAAAAACTCAACACAAGACATCATTTTTTAACACTGCCCTTTGTGATTAGTGATGTTAATGACACACAAAGTACATAAAATCACTCTTCTCTAGCCTACATAAGCAAAATGAAGGGCATTAAAGATGGATTCAGTATTAACTCTGAATTTCTTTCCTTTCAGTAGAACAAGCCAAAATGACACAGGGCTTGTGAGTTTTTCTGTATTTATCACAGTTCAATTTGATTAATGACTAGGCAATATTTTAGAGTACATTAATAACACCAGAGATGAAAGCGCATTTTTAAAATATTTGTACTCCTCCTAGTATAAAGAGGATTTCAGTGCATTTAGATAATTAACATGAAAACTGTGGCCTTTATTTTTATTTTTGCATATTCTCCAATTAATTTTGTAAAGTTTATTATACAGCCTACATGTAGGGACTGCAATGAGTTTCTCAGAACTTTATAGTCATACGCCAGTACAACCAGTTAAAATCTCACCACCAGAATATGTGCATACATGAAATAGCGACAAGTTCATTATCAAATGACAGCAATTATATATGCAAGACATAAAGTATTGAAAATATTGATTTCATAGATTGAAAGGCTAGAATTTTTTTTCCAAACACCTAACAAACAGAGGCAAAGAACACCAAGTCATCTACAAGTGCTGCTAGTAATACAAATACTTCTGAGTACCCATTTAAAATGCAACCGAAGAAGCACAAATCCAGGAAATGTGCCATAGAATGACATCTGGTAAAAATAAGGAACTTCAAATATTTATGCAAAATTACAAATTAAAAGGAAAATAAGTGAAATAGAAGGCTTTCCAGTAGAAGAAGGCTTTATGTTATTGTCACAATGGAAGGGTAATAACATAAGAAAATTACTGGATAAATATTTAAATAAATAATTTTTTAAAAAACCTACAGTGATTTGTAAACTGCCCCAGAATAACAGAATGAATCAGTTCTGTGAGGAATTTTGCTTTGTACATAAAAGATTCAATAAAGAGTGTGTAAAAACCCTCTAAGTGAAGAGGGCTGTTCTTGAGAATGGAAGCCCAGGGCACAGAAGGAGACGTTGAAAAATGCAAGTCAAAACAAAGATACTAATGGTGCAGCACAGAAAAAAAAAAAAAAAAAAAGCAAGGATTTGTAACAAAACAGGATAATAATAAATTTTATACAACCCAATTGGAAACAAATCAGATGTGCAAATTGCAAAGATTAAAAATATGGTTTCTCAGAACTATAGGAAGTTCTTGAAAGAGCACATAATTGAAAAAAAACTATTCTGAGAAATGAGTGTCACCTTGGAAGACATAAGATGGCCTAAAATCAATGAACTCAGCTTGATAAACTGGACACCCTTATTAAAACAGAGTTTAGACATACTTTTATACTTCAATCATAATAAGCAGAAAGAAGTCAAGGATTAAGAATATCCAAACTAATATGTAAAGTGGTCATAAAATAATAAGCTTAAATGCATTTAACAAGATATAAGATATATAAAAAATGTCACAACACTAACCTTTGGACAGAGGCCTTCAATAAAATGCATGTTAGTCAAAATGTGGCATTTGTGTTCGTTCCAAAACCAAGAATATTTCCATTGATAAATGCACATATGGGGGAGGGGAGGAGATAAACAAGGAAGGTAAATTGCAAACCAGTGGAGTGAAATGAAAGGATTTGAAATCCTACTTGAGCTAAGCAGGGAATTGTCATAATCTGAAAAGGCAGCTTCCAGGAAATGAGGGAAATGATCAGAGATTGTAATGGCAAAGAGGTAAAAAGGAAAAAAGTGGATAGCAAAAGTAACTCATAAAAAGCATACAGTTAAAAATAGAAAAAAAAATTAAAAGACCCCCTTAAATATATCAAAAACAAGAAAGAGTTTGAAGAGTCACTATGTCTTCTGGGAATTTCAGAGAATAAAGACAGCAATTAAGGAGGAGGAGGATGTTGCTAGGAACACAGAAGATTTATTTGCATCAGTCTTCACAATAGAGGATGTTAGGGAGATATCTACTCTTGGGTAATAAAAATTAGGTACTATCAGATGAAGAGGTGCTGGAACAAATCAATCATTTGAAAAGCAGAAAGCCACCAAGACTGAAAATCCTGAACAAGTAGTTGAGCTATGTAATCTCTAATTGAAAAACAACTCTTTTACTGGAAGGTTAGAGAACAGCAAATGTTTCACATATATCATAAAATGAGTTTAGAATGATTCAGGGAATCAAAGATTCATAAATCTTACATCCGTACCTAGAAAATTAAAAAAAAAAAACAAAATAAAACACTCACAAGACCATGAGATGATAGATCTGTGCAAAGGAAGATGATACCTCACTCATCTGCTAAAATGTTTTCAACACATTAGTAAACTACTGAAGTGGTCAAAGAAGAACCAATAGACATAATTTATTCAAACTTGCTTGACAAAGTTTCTCACAAGAGACCGATAAAAAGAATAGACATGGACAGCAAACTAAAAACCTCTGTTCAGTGTAGCAGCTCTCAGAAGAAGCAAGATATTAAAATTAATCAAGACGAGATGATAAAGAAAAACGATGTTATAAAAATCAGAGCTGCAGCCTGATCTGAACTCCTGTGTGCAGTCCTGATTTCTACACCTCAGAAAGATATCAGAAAACTAGGGGGTGTTTAAGAGAAAAGTGACAAGAATTATAGAAGCAGGGTTTTGTGGAAACAGATTGGAATATCTTAAACAGATATTAAATAGAGGCATGGCAAAAATATGTGACGTAACTGCTAGAAGTAAGCCAGAATTCTCTTCTCTCTGTCTTAATACAGGAATATGGTGACACATAATTAAATCAAAAGGTAGCAAATTTAACAGAACATCAGTTTTCATTTAGTATTTATGCTGTGGGATTCATCATTTGATAATGTTGAGATAGAAAAAAGTATGAGATTGAAAACAATTAGGTGCTTATGTAGAAAACAAGAATGTATGGAGTTAAACTAGCTAAACAAATATTGCAGGGGAACTTATTTAGAGACTTAAATAGATCTCTGCATACTGGAGACTAGGTGAGATTTTTTTAAGTCAGATTGTCAAAAATGGTTGTGTTCTGGGTTTTCTGCACCTTCCTCAGGAGCCTTGAAGAGCCACCATCTATGGTAAGATGCTGTACAGGCCTTACATGTGACTCAGACCCCTTCTGCCCATACTCTTAGTGTCACCTATTGCATGAATTTCACTGCTTCTAGCCCAATTATTGAATTTATTGGATTGAATTACAACATCAAAATACTTAAAGCTAGTAGCAGAATTTAAAATTACTTGTTAAAACCTTTGCTGAAGAAGCCATACAAAGAATGAAAACAAACAAGCAAGCAAATCATTGACTTTTTCAACTTGAAAATTGTTAACAAACCAAAGGTTTGATTGAATTTGGAAGGTGACATTATTGATGAAAAATCAGCTTCCCAAAAGTAAGTGTTTTTTCTGAAATTTTTCAATTTCAAAATAGAACTTTTTATTCACCCTTGCCCCCAGTTATGCTATATATTCTTGAGCACCATCTACTGCTGCTGCATTAATAATTAGCTATTTATGAATATATTAATCACTTCTCTAATACAACTAATTAGAATCATATAATCTTTCAAAGTATATTTAAAATTGAGAAGGCAGAACATAGTCCATTATTTATTAAATTAATCTTCCATCTTAACAACAGAGAGAAAACTAATACTGGTGAAATTCACTTAGAATCTGAAATTAACAGAGAAATGTGCTGTTTCTTAATGGTTTGTAACATCCTGGACCAGAAGACATGTACAAGTCCATCAACTTATTTCCAATTTACACTTGCTCTCAACCTGCTGGAAGAACAAAATATTTTTCTTTTCTTCATATTTAGGTATTTAGTGAATTTTATGATACCTGTAATATGGCCAGCATCTTGCATTTTATTTCTTTGCTTCACACTAAATTAAATAACATTTCTCTTGAAATGGTCACACTAGCTTTGGATTTAACATTTTCCCTGACTTGGAGTACGGAAATACAGTTTGGTGTTCTGCAGAAGAATATGTAATGCAGAGTAGAAAGTCTATTCTTGCCAAAGGGGATTTTGAAGGGCCTTGCACATCTGAGAAAAGTGGGATGTGGGAAACACACCAGTGGCACTTCTACATAAGCCAAAAGGCTCAGTGAAACTATCCCTCAACTTTTATCTGTAAATTGAGTCTATAACAACAGTCTCCTTTCTTGTGTACATAGAAAGACACATCTGAGAGTAACTCTGGAGTCAGTTAAACACGATGATGATGATAGTAATAATAATTAAGAATAAAGTCTTTGTTGAAAACAATTTTAAGATCTTTTTTAAAATGTGTGCCTTCAGTATTGGAGATAGACTATCTTATTTTTCTCAAAGGAGTGACACTGCAGACTGCAACAGTGACCTTTACTTGAAAAAAGTCCCCCTAAGGGTGACTGGTAATTGAGTGAGAGAACAGTGTATTCTCCAAAGCCACTTGCTTTAAACTGTGGCTTTCCTTTCCAAATTTGCACCCAAACTGTCAGTGATAATTCCAATTCCAACTGTGTTGAATTCTGTGCTATGTTCACAAAAATCTGGACTGAAATCCTCTAGGTGGTGTCACCAAGATATCAAAGATCTCAAAGTGCTTCTGCAGATTTGGGGGGAAAAAAGCAACTAAACAAGCCCTTTAATGTATTCCATCCAAAATATTAAATTGGGTAAGCCTCATTTTTCTCATTAATACAGAAATTACTTAAAAACACTTCTTTCCTCCCTCTTTCCTCGTTTGGATCAAGCCCAGCCTTGCTGAAACAATTGCATTGGGTCTAGAAAGCAGCACTATAAATTTAGCATTCACTGTGTTGTGCCTATCCCTACAACACGACTACTGAGCGACATAACACTTCTTTCAGTGCCTTGGTACTTTCTTTGTAGTACAGATGGCACCACGTGTACATGCAGGGCTGACAGCCCTCCCATGAAACAGTGTGGGATTGCATTAATACATTATTCCTAAGTTTTAACAGAGGTACTCAAACAAGATTGATCTACTCAATAATTCCAAATTATGTGTATAGGTTCACTTTACATCTGCCCTTCAGACTGCAGCTTAGGAATAAATGTACACACAAAACAGGGCCATTCCAAACACAAGTGATCTGCATGCCCAAATTAAACAAACGTATTGTCACATTTCTTCTTATTTACATTTTGCAGACTTAAACATATTCTGACTTTCACTTCTAGAGTATCAAAATACCAGTTTTTTTTCTTTTATCTCAAATGCTGCATGACACCCGGCAAATAAAATTATTTCTCAAATTGGCCTCAATTCAAGTAGAAAGACACCTGCAAGTGGATTGTAGATATCTGTGTACTTAGAAAAATAGTACAGTTTATTTTAGTTCCAGTCATTAAAATCTGAATTGTTCAAGTCTAATTGCAGCAAATCTTGTAAAGAAATGTTCAGAATGTTCTGTGCTGCCATCCCATCCCACCCTGCCCCATCGCTTCCCACCCCTCTGCTTCTCAGCTGTGATAGTCAACCTAAGCATGACTTGTGCAACTTCCACCCTTTCCTTCAGTTTGTAGACAAGAGGTTAAGGAGTCTTCCCTCCTAGATTCCTCTCCAGCATTGCCATGTCTCCACAAAATTGAAAACTTCAAGTTAACCAGTGGGTTGGAATACCTAGGAAATGTCTAAAGACGATTGCTTACCATACATTGTGTATTCATTATTTTTTTCATTTTCACTCACAATTAAAGGAGCTACAGTTTGCTAATGCCATAGAAAACAGACAAAAGGGTTCATGCAAGCTGTTTTCTTTTGTGACTTACCTTACAGTTCTTCATTTAAAGTAAAGGAAATGAAAAAAATATTTAAATAGTGTACTGTATGTACACCTTTGACTTGTTCTGCTCGTATCACCCTGTCAATGAACCGAACTTCCCTTAAAGTATTTTAAGCAACATGATGATCATCCACAGATAGTATGGAATGTCACCAAATGTGAGAGAGTATGATTATCTCTAAGCCAGTAACAGTTCAGATTTCATTGCACTGCATTTGCTGGGCACAGACCCTGCACATCTCTCACATTTTCCTTGGTTTGGGTAGATACTTTTTATTTTGACAACAGGGATATAAAGTATTTATGAGTGTTAAACCTAGCAGGGATGTGGTTTACAGCTTATACCTATGGAAAATACAGTAAAAAGCTATAACTCTGTTTTGGTTTACTTTGGTCAAAAGTGGTTTGTGACCAGCAATACCTCTGATCAGAATTTGTGCAGCGTGTAATTGTAATCATAAAAGCTCTGTATTACTGGAATTCAAACCTCGCAGGGGATAGAACAGGACTGTAGGGGAGAAAACTGTTTGCTTTAAGGACTGATTGACTTGGATGTTGTCCGGAAATTTAAACTTTCATTTCATCGGGGTGGGAGGTGGTGTTGGAAACCACACAGCCATGTTTCATATGAACTTTGAAGGCGTGGAGGGGCTGTATTGACCTCAGCAGGGCCTTGTGCTCTCTGCAGAATGGCAGCAGTGGGAGCGCACGGCAGCCAGGCTGAGAGCTGCTGACTGACAGCAGCATTTATTAAAATGTCATCTCCTAATTTTCACGCCGGATATCAGTTGTCGTGCAGACTACCCCGATATCTCACGCCAGCGGGAAGAGCCAGAGGACAACCCAACTCGCCCTGGGGAGCAGGAGGGACACAGCGGGAGGGGAGGGAGAAAAAGCATGCCCAACCATACCAAGCTGTAGCAAAATTTAAAAAAAAAAAAAAAAGGAAAAGGGGGGTGCCTTGCTTGTGGCAAAGCTTTTTTCATGAACCTCCCCCGTCTGACCCCACCCGCCGCTGACGGTGCCACTTCAGCCGCTGTCGCCTCGCAAACTCCGCTCTCAGCCGGGGCAGCGTCGCTCCCGCACTGGGCACCGCGCCGGCTGAGCCCCGCCAGCTCTCCATCCTTCCCCGTGCGAAGAGGGCGGCGGGCGGCAGCCGAGGGAATGGATGCTGCCGCGATCGGGCACAGCCTTATCTCTGGCAGGGAACAAACACGGCGTTAATTGCAGCCGCGCTGAGAAAACTGCTATTGTTTCTAGTCAGAGGCGGGCGGCAGTTTGAGAGCGTTTATCCCGGGAGCCCTGTATCAGTTAATCTGCGTCTCGGGGCCGAGCCGACAGCTCCTGGGGCTGCGGCGAGAGGGAGGCTGCGCTTGAGAAGAAAATACAAGAGGAAGGAGATCCAAGTGCGAGCTTCCCGCCCCGGCGTCCCCGTTTCCCTCGCTCTCCGCCCGCGGGTTTTTCTGACGCCGGGGCGCAGCCGGCCCCAGCGCCGGGAACGGCGGCCAGGAAAACCTCCCGGCC
>VZTE01001982.1:436327-531528 GCA_013397775.1 Eulacestoma nigropectus | reverse complement strand
GGCGCGCGCGCACGCACCGCCAGAGCCACACGCAGCGGCACAGACGCGCTCCCGCTCCCGCCGTACTCCCTGCGCGCCCGGCGTTCGCACCGCTCCCCGACATCGGCAGCCAAGGACCCCCCCGCCGCTGTCCGGCCGTTAGTGCCTGAGGGGGGAGGAGGAGGGAGGAAGGAGGAATAAGTCTTTTAGTAATAACAACAACAACAACAAAACCCACCAACAAATCCGCACTAGCGCCTTAGTCCTTCTCTCAGACCGTCGACTGCCTGGCATCGCCGTGCATCGGGCTGCTGTGCTGAGACTTTGTTTCAAGTAAAAAAAAAAAAAAAACAAACCAACAAAAAAACCAAACAAAAAACCCTTCGCTTGCTCAGCCACTTCCATTTTTTCCCCTGCAGTCTCGCTGGTTTGAGGTGGTTGTTTTTTGGTTTTTTTTCGGTTTTTTTCTGTTTTCTTTCCCTTCATATGGTTGGATTTGGTGGATCCGGAGCCAAAGCTGATTTTTTTCCTCGGTGGGGTGTGCTTGTGGCGTGCGAGGGTTTTCTCGCTGCGTTTTTTATCTTCTGCTGCTTTTTTAAATCTTGATTTTGAACCTGAGCCGGGAAAAATGGGAAACGGTGCTTCCGTCAGAAGGGGAATCTCTCCATCACTGTTGTTGGGACGTGTGCCTGTGGTGCTAGTGTTTTAGAGAAATAGCCTGACAGCTTTCGGAGTGGAAGGTAAGGGTGCCCGGGGCATTTCCATTTCCCATTTCCAGGGATTATGACTGGAGAGCTTTTAGCTTGGGATTCCGGGGAGGAGGCGGCGGAGGAGGGGGACAGGCTGTTGCTGAAGGATAGAGAGAAAGACAGCACATACGAAATGATCTCCGCATTTACTTCAGCGCTGCAGTTTAAAAGTTAGAGAAGTACGTCTTGCGACAGGTCTGTTTCCCTGAGAGTAATTTCCAGCGAGACCGAGAAAACCTGAGGTTTGTGCACGACTGGGGTAATTTGTATGGGGGGTGGGGGGAATTGTTAGGTTAATAGGAAGTTAAAATAAGAGAAGTCAGTGGGTCTTCTGTTGGGGGAAAAAAAATAAATGGAGTGATGGCGCCGTCTATGTTCGGCTAAACTACAGTGTCACCTAGAAAATCAGTTCGGGGAATATCCAAACTAAATGCCCGTTTCTTTTCAGCAGAAGAGGATTCTCCCCCTTCCCAAATGGGCAACCTTAAGCCTCAGTGGCCATTCTTTAACTCCCTCCTTAATGGAAAAGAAAGATCTTTTTAATCTGAGTATCTTAATCCTTTCAGCGAGCAGGTTCACTCTACATCTAGCAATGCTGCAAACTAACTGAATGCTGCCGGCACACTCAGTTCCTGTGTGTGTGCATGTGTGCGTGTGTAATGCACACAGGGAGAGAGGGATTAAGACAGTGCTCTGTTTCAGTAGCCTTGCATGAACAAATGAACAACTAAAATGAGGGCTATTTGATTACATTTCTTCATAGAAAACAGCTTGGCACTGCAGAGGTCTTTATTTTTCTAGTGCAGATATTACATAGGATGGAAAAAGTCAGAAGCTTTTTTCCTTTTCAAACAGAAAAGCAAATAAGCTCCCTTTCTACTTTCCAGATTATAAAATTAATCCTTTTTCATGGGTGGAATTCTTAATTTAGACACTTATTGTCACATTGGCTTTCAACGCCTACACCATCCTGAATAACACTGCGCAGAACTGCATTGCCTGCAAAGTGCTTCAGCAAAGGGGAAATTGTTTCCAGAATCCCCAATAAGTTTCTCTTTTTTAAAACCTTAAATGCTGTACCAGCCCTGTTTGGAGACGGAGAACCATGTTATTCATTGAGACGGATGCTCAGAAAGGAGAAAATCTGACCATGTGGATAGACCCAGCAGCAGCTCTGCTTTTTTTTTTTTTTTTTTTTTTTTTTTTTTTTTTTTTTTAAACCGCTGCTATAAAGAGGGTTAGAGTTGGTGCTGCTTTTTGCCCATTTCAGGATTCAGAGTTTGCATTATAATCTAGGAGATACGAAAATCTCTTCAAGGGAGATTAATCCAGTGACTTGCTGTGTGTTACGCAATGGGAACCAGAAGATGCCTTGCTGTTTGGTGAGGAGATGAAAAGCTAGGCAAAGACACACATCAAAACTCAGTAACCGTGCCTGTGTGTATGTCTGCCTCTGCTTACAGAGCAACAGTGGAAGAGACTGCAATCTAGAGAGTTTTGAAATTAGATTGGTATCACTTCTTTCTGCTTGCATTTAAGAGCAGAAGGTGAAAAGCTACTCATTTGTAAGAGATAAGCAACTTTTCAAAGGTTAATGCTGAAAACCTTCAATCTGAAATTTTTGGATATCATTACAGAGGTAAATATAACTCAAGTTTGCTGTATTAACCTAGGCCACTGTTAAAAGAACAGAGCATGTGGAGACTGTGAGGGTTGGCAGGTGCAGTAAAAGAGCTTTATCTAGAGATACTAGCAGAGAAAATGTATTATTTTCTTTCATTGTTCAAGTGCACGGCTGCAAAACACAGGAGCTAATCAGACAGTACAAGATATTCGTAATAAGAGGGCAAGTGCAGTCCAATAGGTGCAGAGATCCTGCTGTAGCACAGCCAGTTACATAGAGCTACTGATTGTAATACTAATACTGTGATCCATTTTATATATCCTTAGAGGCTGAAGCACATTTAAATTATTATCTTGAAAAGCTGGCTTTTCGTGCTCATGTCAGACCAGCAGTAGTTTCATCTGTCTTTGTTTCTTTCTTCAGTAGTGTAAAAATTTTATTAATACATTAATCTCAGTATTTGCTGCCTTTTTAGAGACCTCTGTATACCGGGCGGCCAGGGTGAAGACACGTAGGCATATGGGAGATAATGTTCCATTTGTAACAAATAGTAATTGGTGCATTTTTAAATTATAGCTATAATAATTCAGTTACTTCTCAGACTTAAGAGAAAAATACTATATAACAACAAATTCTGCCAGCTTTCTTGTTCTATTCTGGTGAAATTCTGCATGTGCATATTGTATATGCACATACATAACTACAGCAGATTACTTATTTACTTTTTGAATAAATAAATAAATAAATTTCTGTTCTCTTCATCTGTCAGGTAAGGTATCTAGGTTTTTACTTAAATTGAGCAGTCTAGTCCACGCCATGATGACTAAATCCTAGAGAGGAGAGGACATTCCTATTAATAATCTAATAGATGTTGAGTTCTAATTTGTCTGTGGAGGACGTGTCTGTGGCGATGGCCGCGTGATGGCGCTGTGCACACAGCGGCAGCCCCGGCCCTTGCGTTATAAAATAAAAATTACCTGCCCTTCTTTCTGAAAGGGACTCTAACTGCAAGCTTGAAAACAGCTGGCTCGAATATTGGAAGGAGTTTGGTTTTCTATGCCTGAAGAATTCTACTTGCATTTTTATTTCATTTCATCTCCTGCAGGCCAAATGACATAGGATGAAGGCTGTTCGTAATTTGCTGATTTATATATTTTCCACCTATCTACTGGTTATGTTTGGATTTAATGCTGCCCAAGACTTCTGGTGTTCCACGTTGGTGAAGGGGGTCATTTATGGATCGTATTCTGTAAGTGAAATGTTTCCTAAAAACTTCACAAACTGCACTTGGACGCTGGAAAATCCAGATCCAACCAAATATAGTATTTACCTGAAATTTTCCAAAAAGGACTTCAGCTGCTCCAACTTTTCCCTCTTGGCTTATCAGTTTGATCATTTTTCTCATGAAAAAATAAAGGATCTTTTAAAAAATAACCATTCTATAATGCAGCTCTGCAATTCCAAGAATGCTTTTGTATTTCTGCAGTATGATAAGAATTTTATTCAGATACGTCGTGTCTATCCTATCAACTTCCCAGGATTACACAAAAAAGAAGAAGACCAAAAATCCTTCTTTGAATTTTTGGTGTTGAACAAGGTGAGCCCAAGCCAGTTTGGGTGCCATGTGTTATGCACTTGGTTGGAGAGCTGCTTGAAATCCGAAAATGGGAGAACCGAGTCCTGTGGGATCATGTATACAAAATGCACCTGCCCTCAGCATTTGGGAGAATGGGGAATAGACGACCAGTCCCTGGTGTTGCTCAATAACGTGGTGCTGCCCCTCAACGAGCAGACAGAAGGCTGCCTGACCCAGGAGCTGCAAACCACCCAGGTCTGCAATCTCACCAGAGAAGCCAAGCGGCCGCCAAAAGAAGGTAGGTGCTTCTTGGAGGGGGGGCTGAATGCCATGCCAGTGTGTAAGTCCTGCTGCCAGCTCTCCTTAATATTCACATTCGTTTGAGTTGCTCTTCACTCTGGCTCTCCTCTAGATGAGGCGAAAGGGCTAAAGATGCACACTCCCTCAAGGCAGGGAAGGCTGCATTTTCATTTCTAAACTGGCCTAACCTACAGCATATAGTTCTGCTGAGCACCGTTGAAACTCCTCACAAGTAGGATCCCTCTCTTTTAAGGCCCCACTTACAGTAATGCCCACAGGTGGTGAGCCAGGAATCTCTCTCCCCCTCACCACCTCTTTACAGCAACCATCCAACTGCAAAACCTTGGCCTTCTTGATACAATCTCTTGACTTTGCAAGGAAAACATTTCCAAAGGCATGCAGACCTGACCAAAAGACCAAGAGATTTACCATGTTCAGGACACCTGGTCCCTGGGCCAGACCTCAGCAACCTAGAAACAAACCAGGAGCAAATGCAATTCCTTAGGGTGAGCCCTCTGCCTGAGATGCCTGGAGAGGCGAGGCACTGCGCAGGCAGGACATGCTGGTTTAACCTCCTGGGAGCTCTGTGAAGGGGTCAGTGGCTGCTGCTGCACCCGTTCTCCAGGCAGTCTCAGCTCCCGGAGATGAAGGCTCAGAATCTCATTGCAGTATTAGCGAGTAGGGGGTTGATGCATCATTCCCAGCAGCTGCTCCAGTCTCAGCAGCTGCTTCATGTCCCTGCTGGGAGGGGGGTGTTGTGGAAGGGTGGGAAGACAGGGGTCCAGCAGTTAGCATGGCAGCCCTCTACCTAGGTCCTCTTCTACATACCTCCTGTTTTAGCCTGGCGTTTTGGGGAGGTTGGGGAGGGGGGGCGATTTTTAGAAGGACTTTGAGGGGTTCTGAGGCAGGGAAAGTGTGGGTTGAACATAGATGGGGGCCCTGGATGCAGCCTGTTGGCGAGGGGGTCCTTCAGAGCTGCCATGCGGGAATGGGGGGAGGGGGAGGATAAATCATCGAGCCTGGGGTATTGCATTTTAATGCAGGAAATGTTCCCTCTCTCCTTGTTTTTTGCATAGCCACAAAGCTCTCAGTCTGTGGCGAGGCAGTGCCAAGCTCCCAGCCCCCCTAATAGAAGTTGCTTTGTGGAGGAATGTAACATTGACACGTTGTTAGGAGAGGATTTTCTTTAAGGGCAGCCAAGCCCCAGTGCTGTGGGAGAAGAAAAGCTGAACTTGCTCCAGCTGCCGCGGTGCCAGCGGCCAAGGGCAGGGCCGGAGGAGGCGAAGGCTGGCGAGTGGGACGCTTTGAGTGTCCTGCGGCTCCGCGCCTCTCCCGCCGCCCAGCAGCCCGGATCAGAGCGGTTCTAACGGACGGGGGAGGCTCGGCTGCCGTAAAAATCTCCTAGAGAAGCTCGTCCAGTGGCAGGGATGGTATTTAACATCGTTTAGAGCTAATTAGTGCCCAGGGAGGCGGAGGCAGCCCCGGCCGCAGCAGGCGGAGCCGGGCGGGAGCCCCGGGCGCTGCGCGGGTGCGCGGAGCTCGCACTGCCCGTCCGCGGCCGCAGCGCTGGGTGGGAGGCGCCGCTTTGCGCCCCTTTAGCCTCCGCCGTGTGAGCCATGGGATTCACGGGGGAGCCACGGCCCCAGCTGGAGCACACGAACACCGCAGACCGGAACGGGGGCAGGAAGCGCAGTCAGAGTGCGCGGGTCCAGCGGGACCCTGCGGAGGGGCTGGCGCCGCATCGCCCCCGGCCCCAGCGCCGCGGGAGGCACGGCCACCGGCGCCGAGAGGCGCATCCATCCTTCGCCCCTGCCTCCGGTTCCCGTCCTAAGGCACCGGCTCCCTCGTGGGGCTGGGGGCGAGGGAGCACCAGCACAGGGAATGCGCGGGCCGCCGGGAGCCCTCACATCTTGCCCCAAAATATACTAAATTCCAAGGGGATGCGTGTATCCAGGTTAAAGCATCTGTTTCAGAAATATACTTCGTTGAAAGGACAGAGGAACCTTAGGGCAAGCATTTCTTGGGATTTTTTCTTCGCTTAAGTTTTGAAACACTTTTCCAGCATATTTTGCTTCCTATTTCAGACATATTTTAATTCTTGCCCCTACTTACGGGTTTTCCTGCATATTGGCTTGAGAAATGGCATTGTTAGAGAGGTGGAAATCTCATTTGGTAGGTGGAAGATTTGATTTGCTTGATCTCCACTCTGTTTAGTGGAGCCACTTTTGTATTGATGAGAATTTTTACAGTCTTAGAATTATTTCAATATTTAATTGCTTCAATGCACTTTGAAGTTGTTCATCAGATTTTTGCTGAAAGTTATAATCAGTTTGCAAATTAAGCCTCACAGTACTTCTCAGTTGGTAAACTTTTTGTCTTCCACTCAGTGTCTAAAGCATTTTTCCCCTTTCCTCGGAAGGCTAAAGTCTGTGAGAGAGGTGTGTTGAGTCTTTGTTTTCTGTAGATACAGTAGCATCCATTAAGCACATCAGTCAGGTGTATCTGTATGTAAAAAGCTGGTTTGTGGTTCAGATCAAGGCCTTATTGAGGAATCAAAATGTAGAATATTCTTGCTATAAACATGATGCAATTCATCACTTCTGTCAGCGAACATTAAGGCAAGAAATAAAAATGTTGTTTTCACAGACATTCTAGTTCAAGTTAGATTGGCACAGGTAGCATAAATAAGGTAGACCAATAACTAAGTAGTGGTTGTTCGGGTTCATAGTGGCAACTGAAAGTACAGTTTTGCTAGCGTAAGTTGAGTTTTGAGGGGAATGGAGTTTACTATTGAGAGAGTGCTCTAGATTTGGTAAGACTATGGTTTATGAATTTGTGTATTATTTTGAGGTTTTGTGCTGACATTGCCTAGAAATGACTTTTGGAAAGGAATTACAAAGACCCGACAGCTTTCTGAGTATTATGCAAACCTTCCCATCCATCAGATTTGCTTTCATCAAGCTTGACTGTATGAAGTGCAAAATCTTTTCCCAAAACTATTTCCAGTCACATTTTAGAACCCTTATGTAAATAGAGAGCATTTAGATTAAAGCCAACTGTTTCTATTTTGAACCTCTATTTTGAAGATTTTTACAATTTTGAGTATGATAAATGGCTTAGGAAAATGGATGAAAGTCGGTATTTTTCCTTTTTAAGAAGCATTGCATTTTACAAAAGACATGACAAGTATACAATGGATCATTGTGTTTCTAAATATGCTGAAGTCTTGAACAATAAAAGGAACTAGGTCAAGAAAAAAGAAGCTGTAACTATTTCTTTTTAATAAAATGGTTTGGAAATATGTGGTTTATCCAGCATTTCTTCTATAGGCAGATCATCTTTGGTGTCATTGATTAAAGCAATATTGAAAATGGCTACAGTTTCACTTAGACCCAGTTTCCTTGTATCTAGATCCTTTTCTGTAGCCTTACATTTGAAATGCTCATCCTGGATCAAAGCATTGGCAAACAGATCTCCGTGAATCCTCTGGAAGGGTCCTAAATTTAAGGGCTCGGGGGAGTTTGTCCTCTTGATCTTCAGTGCTGTGACTGAAGTATGTAATGAAGTTTCTGTCAATAAGACAAGGCTCAGTTCCAAATCTAGTAGACATGTAAAGACTTTGTATGTAGTCAATCCAAGAGAGAATCCAAAAATGTTTTTTCTTATTGTGGCCATTGCAAAACCATAATATTACTGTGAGGTTTTATAATAGTTACTTAGGAACTATAGAGAGTTTCCCCTTGTGTTTACTGCCAGATCTGACAGGGTTCCTCCTAAAACAACAGAAGTAGTTCTTTGTCCTGTGACTTATATCCAACAGAAGGAGAAGGGATGTTCACATTAATTAAATCTCAGCATTTGGAGTTCCAGGCTTAATCTTGTATCTCTTGTTCAGATAGTCTAAAATAATCTTAGTAGGGATATTTTATTATGCTAGAAATGTAGCATTGGTCTACTTTTTCAGAAATTCTAAGAGCTCACTGTGTACCAGCATCTCAGTATTCAGCAACTGATTTTTTTTTTTTTCCAGATTTCAAATCTGAAAACAACACAGAGATCTTAACAGAGGATTTACTGTAATAGATGTGTCTTTAAAATAATAATTTATGCCATGCTGTTGAATAATAGTAAGATATAGGATGCAGACAGTTTTGTAGAACTTTCATGACACGTATGCATTTATTTATATGCCATTCCATGAATGCTCGCTTCCTGTTGCACACATTTGAGATGAATTCATAATATTCATCAAATACCCAGAGGTCACTAGCTTGGTGAGTAGGCTGGACATCCCTAGTCAGAAAGTCATAGCCTGTAATACCATGTCGTATCATGGCTCCATCAGAGGATTTAAACTGTTAAATCAGTGAAGGATTTGTCTAGTAAGATCAAACATTACAAAATGGAGTCTAACAACCATATACTTCTACAGGAATATTTAATATTTAGTGTGCAACAATCATTTGTGACTAAAGTAAAATGTAGAAAATCAAAAATAAATAAAACAATTGTCCAAAATATTGAATGACTATAGTAAAATACTTGGAAAAGGCTTAATAATTTTTATAGCCTTCTACTTGCAGTGGCCCTTTTATTCATGAGTTCAAGGGGACAAAGGAGGATGAGCACTGAGGGAAAAACACACTTTTAAATTTTGTGTGAAGAGTATTTTTCATTGTGTTTTACAAAATATTGTTTAAAAACTTTAAACTGATATACTGAAATAAGTGGTTACCATGCAGGTTATGAGCAGTTTTAAGCAGTTTTGGTATTACACTGTAAATGAGCAGTTTGATCTCAGTGAAAATCTAGACAGTAAAGAAAAATAACTTCACGTTAATTTTTTTTTTTTTTTACATATATGTTGTTCCTGCTAAAATGCTCATGATGCCAAAAATATCATAGAAACATTCATAGAATCAGTTAAAGAGATTGTGAGTCTGGTTCCCAGTGGAAGGAAATATTTTAATGTCTCCTATGAATTCCCATGTGCTACATAATATGCCCTATTTTGACTTATTTTGTAAGAAGAAAATGATCGCCCCAAAAATTTATGCTTTTAGTACATATTTGAGTCATTCTGAACCACTCATAATAGGGTGCTTTATCACAGTCATGTGAGTTTGATTTCAAATTCTTTTTTTGAAGCAGTGCACTGTAGAAAAAGCATTAATGATCTGCACCTTCTTTAATCAATAAGCCTTACCTTCGTTTTAAATTATTGTATGTGATTATCACTAATGACTGTACTTCAGTTTGTGCTGTATTGATTATTTCCACCTGATTAACTTCAGTAAACTATGAAAATTCTTGTTTTGACATAACGTTTAGAAGTTTGTATGCAAGAGTAATCAGCACTTCATATATGTGTATGGAACTCAGTGGGATTTGGATCAATCCATAAGTGAATTCTCTGATGCTTTGAAAAAGGAAAATACCTAGAACATTTCCTTTACAATACAAAAAAACCTATATAAATGGCTTTGCTTCCAGTTATTTAAATACTTTATTAGTAAATGTACTTCTCTCTCTCTCTCTCGGTGGTAGTTTCTTTGGTATCACAGATTCTATCAGTATTTTGTTCAGCACTTCTCACACATGAATGACATGGAGTATTATTTATTTTTTGGGAAAAGCCAGCCTGTTTCAGTCTAATGTTTGCCTTCGGAGTGATCACAGGTGTCCTGTATAGAATTTGAATACCAGTTTTTCATCAGCTCATTGCTTGTTTAAAACATTCGTGGCTTCAGTTGAATAGTATGTTATAACCCAAACCAGGATTTTACTTTCCCAACCTGCCATTTTTGCTTGCATTAAACCTCTATTTGTGTACATTATTGCCCTCAGACATTGGAAGACCTGCTCTCAACTGGGCATAAATGCTGCTAGAAACCACTCTAAGAAGTGCAGGATATAAATAGAAACCATTGATAAAGAATGGACAAGGTATAGAAACAAATTAAGTGTACAGAAGGAAGTCAAAGCAAGTATCCAAATTAGGAACAGAATTCAAACTCTCTTGCCTCCAGTGAACAAGTGCTTGATAGTACTGAGTACTGTACCATCAGATATTTCAGACCAGTCATGTCTTCTTTGTTGGCCTTTCTTGTACCAGTAAGCTGTGCCTTTTGTCTTCAAATTCTTCCATTACCCTTTGTCTGGGTGGAAAAGGTCCACAGTATGTTTACTGTATTTTAGGCCTTGTCCTCTGATTTTCTTGTGCTTTTGGCAAATGTGGAAGTGTTCCAGTATAGAGCAGCCATTAGCAGAAATTGGTGTAGATTCTGCTTACATAGTGGGATTTCAGTTATTAAGTCTTAGTGACATTACATGGAATTATATTATGACATAACGCAGGTACTGCATTTTTTATTATTATGCAGTGGTTTATTTCTACATATTCCTATTTTATGCCTTTATATAATGCAGTGATTATATGATGTTTTATATTCAATCTGTTCTCCTGTGCTCTTTTCAAAGCAATTTATCCTCTTCTGTTCAAATCTATCCATATTGCTGTTTTGTTTAGTTTTCTACTTGCAGAATCATGGAAAAATCTGCTTTGTGTGTGGGTATACACAGAGGAATTTTCAGAGGAGACTTTCGTTTTCTCTTCTTAGGGAATTAATTTTATTAAGTTTATTCAGTTGTGTTTTATCAAAGGATTCTAACTCAAAGTTGTTGTAGCTCTCAAATTGGAGTTTAGTTGTTCATTTATAAATATGGAGTAATTGTAATAAAACAAAGGTCACTGCAGAATTCCATTGAGCATTATTTGCATTCACTGTTAACAAGAAACATAAAATGCTCTTTAGGACAGAGAAAGTTGTACATGATATAAAATACAAATTTACAAATTATGCATCACTGATTTTTTTTACTATGCATCACTCTGAATATTTCAGAGTTTGAGCCCTTTCTGATGTTAGTTTAATCTCAAGAGGAAGACAGTCAAATTTTTCAGTCATTCTAGGTTTTGTTAATCTTTTAGAGAAGTTATAAATAAAGTTTTTGTCAAATTACTGACACAGTTTTCTGATGGACTAGCCACCATCAGAAGTAATGAAAACAATCAATAATAACAGGGTACGAGATCCATGTTGTTACTTTGCTCTGCAAAGGCCGAATTATAGTCCTTACTCAAGACAAATTCACCATTCTATAAATATAATTTGGTCTAAATGCAGATGAGATTAAATCCCATGAAAGAGGTGTGAAACAGTAATAACATGTTTGTACTACCAAAAGCAAATGATTTGATAATTTTTATTTATAAATTCTTTATTTTTCCCAGTAGTTTTACTTTTGAAACGATCCTTGACATTTGGTGGAGCGAAGCAGATGTACTTTAAAGAAAACTCAGTTATGTAACTTCTTGTGGATTTCTTTCAATTTTAGCTGGTTAGTCTGTCTTTGTATGCTTTATTTCAGTTTCTTTTTCATTATCCGGAGGGGAAAAAAGGCATATGATGCACTCAAATTAGTATTTCTTTGATGGTGCTGAAAATGTGTGCAGCTGAAATTTGGAAGCAAGCTATTTTCAGTAATTAAGTTCAAATTTTATTTATATCTCCTAGAAATGGCAGAAACCACAACAAAATACAAAATTTGAATAGCATGCATTTTTTGGTAGCTCGATAGAAAATTGGTGACAATGGGGAGAATATGTCACCCACTTTTGGGCACTTTTCACTAATTTGCTCTCTCTAATTCTTCAGAAGATGTAAAACATTTTGGGGGCTGACTGGTACCTGTTGTTCCTTGTGTACTGCCAGCTCATTCATCAGTTATGTAGGGATACACCTTATGTGCAGTAGGAGTTTGTTAACCATTGTCACCAACTGAGGTATGCTGTAACAAGTTGCTTGTGAGAATCTGAGGCCCCATTGTGGCTTCACTCCTTTCCCTTTGCTGAGTTATGTCAGTACACCAGCCCAGTAGAAAGCTATTCACCTTAGGTTTTTCAGTTGTATGATCTTGATGTTGGGCAAGTGTGCTGTAATGGCCCAGCTAAGCCTCCATGGGAACCAAAAAGTGGCACAAGAAAGAGCTGCAGAGAAACAGGGATGCTGGTTTAGCATAGTTTATATTTGCTTAGGAAAAAGCCTCTATCAAAAAGTGGTCGATACGTGTTACCCTTGCCTGCTCTTTTGGACACGTTAGCAGCCAGTTACATAATACTGTGTTTCTAGGCAGTTGCACTGTGTTTGATTACAGTATTACTGGCAGATCCTTCAAAATAGATTCCAAGATACATGTTTATCCAGGGCTTCCCACTGACCATTAAAGAGTGGTGCAGACCACTGTGAAAGTGTGCACAGAGTGCTTGGGGATAAGTCAGCAAAGCCTTTGTAGCTCGTTCCAGTAGTGCAGTTAGAAAGGGTTTAAATTGCAGATTAGAAAATCAGAGAATCTAATTCATGCTGTTTATTGGTTATGAGAAATATTATTGCCCATGTTTCCCGCAAGAATACTTTTTCTTGAAAGGCCTTTGGAAAATCTTAAGTCTGAGTATTTAATGTGAAATATTTCTTTGAATCCTAAATGGCTCCCTTTTTTTTTTATAGTGTTTGCTTCTCTATCCTATTCTTTTCATTCCCTTCTGTACTGTACACATAGAAGATTTTAATTGTCTGCAAAGCTGGGCACTTCAGCTTTTAACAAGTTGTGGTTTTATGCTTGGAAGTGTTTTGTTTGTTCTGTGGCATTGGCCAATATCTGCAGTAACTGGCAAACATACAGATGCTCTGTACTGGCGTGTTTGAAGGTTGATAGATGTGCTTCACACTGACAAAGGAGAAGAGGTAAAATGTTCAGCACTGCAGGTGTAATGTGAGTACACAGCCTTGTCCAGCTGGTCTGTCTGCATCAAATGTCTATTATTCACTAATAATACAGAGAGTATCATAAAGTTTCACTCTCCTTGGAAGGGAGGAAGGTGCCAAGGCTGGGATATTAGCCAAACTCATCAGCTGATAAAGTTGTGAGAGTTATGTATGGGGCCATAGGACTTCAGCGGATTATGCTGTTATTTAGGTTCGTAAATGCAATAGATATTGGTTATACCTCTTGAGCAGAATTATACTCAGAAAAGTTTGATGGTTAATGTCCTAGGAGAATTTAATGTACCTGAAAATAATTGGAGCCTGCTCTGGAACCAGTGTTTTCCTGTTTCTTAAATGAATGTTCAAATTATTATGTATTCACTGAATTTTAAATATTTTCACAAAAATTGGAGTACCTTCATAGTTGGGAAAAATCAACACTATTCCTGTTCCTTGACCAGAGAGAACCATCTGAGAAGCAGAGCCACTGAGTCCAGATTGCTCCAATTGCTGCGATTGTTTACAGGACATTCAGGTCTGGGTTGGCACTTTATACACAGAAGATTATAAAAGGAGGATGCCCCTTTAAAAGGAGGATGCCATCTCTGGTTGTGTCTTATGCAAAGCTTGGTCAAGCTAGTACAAAAAAGACTACCTTTCGGATTCGCTCTGCTCAGGAGTTTGCTTCTTCTCACAGTGAGGCAACACCCAGACCCTTGTGTGCTCCTTGCTCATGTTGCCTGAAGGCTCTTAAACACCAGCAGTTGTGGGCTGCCCTGGGATGAACATTTTGGAGGTCCCCATTTTGAATGTGGGTCTTGAAAGTGATGATGAGGCATGTAAACTTACTTGATTTCTTTGTAAATGCTTTTTGATGCTTCTATGCATCAGTTCCTTACCCCGCAGTGTTGTTATAATAGAACTGCCTTGCCTTCTGGTAATATTTTAAGTACATCAAAGTTTTGCTTGGCAGTCCGTATCACACAGTTACTCAGCATATATAGATTATACCGTTACTGATAAACCTGAAAGTCTTTTTTTCCCCTCATAGTTCTGATGAAAATCAAATCCATGTTCTCCCTGAGTATTTTCTGCTGGTTGAAGTGATTGTACTGGTTGCTTTGCATAAATAGATGAAGAGAATGAAGGACTCTGACATTTGTCTACTATTTCGTGTTTTTAAGCTTTTGGATA
The DNA here is from genome assembly GCA_013397775.1 of Eulacestoma nigropectus. Classification (NCBI taxonomy): domain Eukaryota; kingdom Metazoa; phylum Chordata; class Aves; order Passeriformes; genus Eulacestoma; species Eulacestoma nigropectus. The sequence goes on along the minus strand of VZTE01001982.1, from coordinate 517,281 downwards.
ATGGATTTTTGTCCATGTGAAGTCTGAATTGTTGCAAAAAATGGGTTTTAGTCTGGTAACATTATATGTACAGTAACTTTACAATAACTGAATTTCTAGAATAAATAAGACATGACAGGGTATCCAAGCGTGCTAGAATGTAGTGTCTAAATATTTTTCAGACATGACTAAATTCCTGCTTTTGTGTTCACTTGTACATAAATAAACTCATTGAATCAACATCATTATTCATATAAATGGGATTTAATTAAAAGCAGGTTTGCTGGTAAATGCCCTCAATTGAAGATGTGGGTTCCTGAAATGAGTCTAATCAATATTAGAACAGGAAACCATTTTTTTTATTATTAAAAATATTTTCTCTAAATATTATTAGAAATTAATTCCAACACAATAATAAATTGCAATCAAAAAAATCAATATCAATAAATACCAATAATAGCAATTAATTCACTATATATGTACTGCCTTACATAAGTTCAATAAATATTCTTTGTTTTTGTTATCCTGGAACCCAATTTTGTCTAGTTCCCAGATCTGCACTGCTTTAGCTGCTCATCAGTGTATTATTTGTTAGCTCTGGGATCCCCAAAGCCATCTTTTGCCTTTCACTGGCCCTTCCAGACCTGTGATCCCCTGCACTTTACTGTCTCCTACTTGGACACCTCTGCTCTCAAAGCATTCTCTTTGCCAGCACTGTGCTCTTCTGCACTGCATTGTTGTGCTGGGGTAAAATAGGTACATAGTTCTGTACAGAATAACTGTTTGTTGCTACCCTCTATAAAAAGAATATGGTTCTACAAAGATAAGCCAAAGTTAAACAAATCAGGCAATAGCTGTCTGATCATTAAACAAGCTAAACAAAGCTTCAGGAAGAACAAAACAAGTTCAGACAATACTTGACATGTCCTGAGGCCTTTTAATGGCAAAGGCAGTGCTGTATTTATTGCAATACAAGGCTACACTAAAAAACATTTAGAATTATGAAGTATGGCTGTGGTTATTGTCATTATACTTTTTTTCACCTTTCTGTTAAATGTGTCCAGAAACTGCCATGGAATTTGTTGCAAAATTTAGCATTCTAAAACATGTTTTTTTGTTTTTTTTTTTTTGCTAGATGAAAAAAAAAAAGTAGTGTCACATTATTGATTTATTTTTGACAAATGGTATCACACTAGACATATCTGGATAAAAACAAGAATCTCTTTAGGAGCGGTTGGCTGATGTTTGTCTATGACTGACACAACTGCTGTAGAAATAGATGCTTTCTACTTCTTTTTTTTGTGTAAATTTGGGATTGTATTTATCTCTAGAATACATATCTGAACACAAAGTTGACACTCATTTGAGATGACAGCCACTGTCAGGGAGTTCTTCCTAAGAAGAAGGCATTACATTATGAAGTATTGGAAGATAATATTTATTATAATATGAACTGTGGAAGAATATATGCCCCCAAAGGATGTCAGGATACATAGTAGAGGTTATCAAAAAATACAACAAAAAGATCATCTTAACAAAAGAATTTATAATTTACTCAGATGTCATGATGTGAGAACTGCAAAACAAGCAAGCAGGATGTTTTGGCAATCTACCGAAACATTGCCTAGCAGTTATTAGGTTTCAGGAGTTAGTAACTGCCATTTTTTAAAAATCCTAACTGAATATCTTGCAGTAATGCTGTGGCATAATTTCAAATGATTTTTTACATATCTAAGGTCTTTTTTCTGTTGTGTATATACTTCAACCCAAATATTTCACTTTAAACAGTTGGGTATAGAAAATCACAGAAAATCATAGAAAATAATTTTGCATTAAAATCGATGTGGATATTTTCAATGATCTGGTTGCTGTTATTCTGGCTAAGACTGATCTCCAAAAATTCAATATATTTTGCTAGCAGCACAGAATGTTGTGAATTGCATAGCTCTGTTAGCATAGGTCTTTGTCACATGTCTGATACCAAAGAAGGATTTAGAAGTCTTGTCCAGTCTTTCATCACAGCTCAGTTATCATTACAAGCCCTGAGCTTATGTGTCATGACTGCTTACAGCCTTTGTACATTTTAAAGGCAAATACTGTTAATGAAAGGTGATCTTTTTTTGGCAAATTAATGAGAATCACTGTTGTATTCTGAAGTTTATGCAGATATTTACATGGAGAAAATCAGATTTCAATATAACTGAAAAGATGAAAATTTAGAAGGTATTTTTTTTTTAAATGGATTAATTCAAAATGCATAAGTAAATTAAACAATGGCGAATAGACAGAGGGTACACTGGAGATTTCGTTAGGAAAAAATACTGGAAATGCTAAATCTCTTTTATTGAAAGACACCATTGCGATATGACACCAAGATAGTGTCTGGTACTGTGATATAGTTGGGAATTCTGCCATTTCAGGACAGGGATCCTTTTGGCATGCAGTTAAAAAGACTCACGGTATTCTTCTTTGTTCCTTTGGCAGACACACATTGCTCATGGTAGCAGTGATGTGTTGGCGAAGACACAAAGTGCTGTGTTGATCAGAGAATACATTATGTGCATGCTAACTTGAAGGATGATCACACACTGTTCCTCTCATAAGACAGACCCTCAGGCCACAAAGTCCATTTCAGCGTATTTGGTATCTGTAACTTGTAGTTCTCTGTTAGAAATTGTCACATTGCCCCGATGGAGGTCACAGCTAAATAGTGAGCATGCTTCTTGGTTTGCAGCTCCTAACAGGAGGTTTATACATACTTAAGCTTTCCTTGAAATTATACTGGCTCTAAGCATGGTTTTTGATTTTTTTTCCCCTTTGGTCTCCCTCTGCTTTGTCTTATGGTCTAGGTTTTTAGCTCTTTACATTACTCTTTCAGCTAAACCCTCAGATTTCCCAGAAGCTTGCACTTTCACAGAGCTCCAGTCTTATTAGTACTCTAAACTTACAGTTTATCACATCTGGAGCATAAAACAGGTGGAGTAAACAAACACAGAAGCTTCGTAGGAATTACAAATGAATAAACCTGGAAAAAAAACCCCAAAAACTGTCTTTATTTCAGCCAGCCTGAGAAGGCACAGACTTGGACAAATTAATAGAATCCCTGTATTTAATCCCCTGATTTTTTCCTCATCACTCCAGTCATACAACCAGTTGAAGTCACTGAAGAGTCCAGTATTCCCAGCTCTATGCTCTACTTTGCACATGATTCCTCTGTGTTATACATTCTCAGCAAATCTGTTTCTTTTCTCCCGTTGCCCTGTGCCATCTGCTTCCACTGGTTTTCTCCACTGGTTTTATGCACAAAAAAGGTTTCAGTCACAAAAGGCAGGATATGCTTTCCAGCCCATGTCTCATTCATTTCTGCAAGTCCTGTTACTGCTCTAAGGGTAGAGTGTAGGCAGGCAACCAAATTGCAGAGGGCTAAGCGGGGATGTGAGTTAAATGTGTGTGTGTCCCACAGCCTAGTGTTCCCTCAGTCAGGAATCACTTTAACCACCAGTACATAGTGCAGTTTCCTTTGAGTTGTTGCTGCTGACCCCATAAATCTTGCTTTGTTATTTCTTGCAGTGCTATAGTTTCACAGGAGTACCAGAAACTATTGATACTTAACACGAGCCCTTTGCCTACTTGTGAGAGCAGTATCCCAGAAAAGAGAAAACAAAGGCTTAAGTTTCCTCAGGCTGAGTATAACCATGAACATGCATCTCCTTCTCCTTAAGAGATACTTACTTTAAGTAGAATATTTATATGTGAAAGGCGTATTCCATCTTCTTCTGTAGCTGGTATTTTGTTAAAAAAGTGAAAAGTCCTTGGGGTCAGCTCAGTACTCTCGGATATATAACGTTAGTGTAGATAGCAGGTCATGTAGCTTTTTCTGTCACACAGCAGAATTCTGTGTTCACCTAGGTCCCTGACCAAGCTCAAAGAGGGAACAAAGTGCAGCGTGCAGACCTGGAAGCCTTTATTTAGGCCCACTGGGAACAGGAATGTGCCCATATAGGCTCTTCAGGAGATAATTTCAGGTCATCTGCACCACTTGCTTGACATGAAGCTTTCAATTCTGCTCAGTCCTTTTTTAGCAGGTACCTAGACCATGTGCAAATATTGTGAGTTAATCCATTTGCAGTAGCCTTGAAGCTTTTAATGATGTTGCTTGTCAAGCCTTGCTTGCGTTAGTATTTAGTGTCTTCTGATGTCAGTAGGATTGAAGGGAAGAAGGTTAGTCAGAGAATCTTTTGTGTTCCCTGATTTTGGGTTCTTACCAGTTTAAGCCCAAGAACTACTAGGAAGAACCACACATTCTCTTAAAATTGAAATTCACAGTGAAATTTCTAGAATTTTTTTTAAAGCAAGCATTAATTTCTGTGTTGATATAGAAGCACAGTTACAAGCTAGTTTGTCATTAGTGTAAGACAAAGGTACAGGTGTTATTTAATCAGGATTTTATTTTTCTTACTGCAGTTGTTTCACTATCACAAGAAATTACTACATTTTTGATATATCTGTTGTGGGTAAATTCACTGAAGTCTACTCTAATCTGACAATATCTTAATCTCAACGACATAAGTCTCTGAAATCACGTGAATTATGAACAACTTGGAAATACTTTCATTTGTGAGTAAAAATGGGCAACAAATGAAATGATTAAAACAAATTGTTCGATGTATGTTGTACGTTTTCTGTTTTAAATTATTTATAATAAACCTCACAATAAGCTCAGAGAAATTGAAATAATTGTCTACATAGAGACATAATTTACAATTTCATTTGGAGGACCTAGGTGCTCAGAAACCATTGAAATCAGTGGTTTTTTACCACAGAATAGTATCTGTGATCCTTCAAGCCTATTGTGAGCAATACCATAGAAATTTTTTAGGTTGTCCCCTGGATTTTTATAGGATTGGCTCTGTTTGGTTTGAGGATTATGGAATGTTAAATACTGTTAGGAGAGAGTAATCCATGTGGGCTGGTTGTCACCTCTGCCAAAGAAACAGATGGACTGATGACCTTTTCAGGGCGATGTTAGATCTATGTGCTTTTGACTGGCAGTGGTGCTGGGAGCAGTCTTGTGCTCGGAGCTGTCTCTATTCAGTTAATCTTCATTTTTTTTACTGAATAGCTGCTTGCTTTTTATTCAAGAAAATGCTCTAAATTACCCCTCCCTTTTTTAGTCACCTTGTCTCTGACACATTGCCACACAGAAAGTTATCTTAGTTCTCCCAGGTGAACATTTAGTAATATGAATTTTGAACTCTGGCCAGATATCATACATAAATGTCTTTGTCCACACGGGTGTCCCCTACAACCTTTGAGTGCACATTTCTGTTTTCCAAGAAATTTCATTTTTGTGTACACCACTCATTAGTCACATGATAAGCACAGCCACACAGAACTCAGTTGTATAGTTCTAACAATTATGTGTTCCATTAAGGTACAATTCCATGGTAACCTTGAAAAAAATCAATACCAACTCACTGAGAAATATGCAGTTAAAATATTTAAAGAGATTTCCTAATGCCATTAAACTAAATTTATTTTTTGCTGATTTTGTTGTCTTACTCCTGTACATGTGCATTAGATTGTTTCCTATATTTGTGCCTAAACTGTTGATATACAGCAATCAAAAGTCAATTCATGCCTCCGCCAGTAAGTCTGAGAAGTTTATGAGAACAACAGAATCATGATATCTGAGGCTACCTTCAAACATTTCAGCGCTTATAAAATAAATTAACAAAGTGCTGGTGTTCTTTGCAGCAGCTGTATTTCTCCATTTAGAAAAACAAAATGTTTGTAAACAGAGGAGCTTTACTTTTGGGGAGTTTTTTTGTTTTGGTGGGTTTTTCTTTTTTTTTTCCTTTGGTTGGTTGCTTTGGAGTTTTTGGGGGGTTTTTTGTGGTTTTTTTGGTGGTTTTTTGTTTGGTTTGGTTTTTTTAGATTCTGCTCTGAATGGATATAAAGCGAAGTTAGAATTGGGTAGACTCTGGAAAACATTGATAAATAAGGTCGGAAGCTTAAATCATTTACAGCATCAGCTGAGTGAGAACCGTTGGATGGACTACTTTTTTTATTGCAAGTGAGCATCTAGAACTGATGGCAACTCCTGGAAAATCACTTAAGTTAAGAGTCCAAATTCACGATATGGTTATATTAGCATTCCCCTGGTGTGATGTGGTGCACAGGATTCAGATATTGAGCACTCACAGAAGACAAGGGTTCGAGTTTTCCAGCATATGGCTGTTTTAATATATGAATGCATATTAATATTTTGGGGTTCTTTCATCTTTGAGAGTAGTTCACGGTATTCATATTACCAGATGCAATAATAAACTGAAGAGACATTAAGGTTGGTACCTTAAGGCTAACATTTTACTTTTAGACCTATTTTGTGACTAGATTAAAAAATGCTTTTGAAATCATGTGCAATAGACTCATAGGTAAATTTAGGTTTGGAGGGTTCTGATGGTCGTGTAGTCAAATCCCTTGTTCAGGGTGAAACTAATTGAGTTGTATATTTTTTTTTTCAGTCTTTTCTTTGGTTCATGGTGAGGTTATTTTGATCCCTAATAGTTTGTACATATGTCAGGATTCAGCAAATAACCAGACCCATAATCGACTCTAGTGTGTATGTTGTCAATGAATTTTGTTATTCCTGTCAGTCACTGAAATGGACCATGGGTTTTTTTAGTTATTTTTTATCATGCTTCAGGTTGTAGTATTCTAATTATTAGAAAAATGACCTAAACCACAATGACAGTGTGCAGAATGGCCAAAATAGTTAATCTGAAGAACAGCTAATAAAAAATTCTAGAGACAGTTTTCCAAAAATAATTATGGCTGTGTCATCCTTGATGTATAGATTTTTGAAACAGTTTGATATTTAGCAAGTCAGGTTCAGTGATGCCAAGAGGTTGCATTACAAAAAACATTAATAGTTTCTTACAGTATTTTACATCATTCACAGAAAGTGAGGCATGTTTGTGTGCCCTCCCTTTTGCTTGTGATATGTCACAGCTGTACCATGCTGTTGGTAGCTTCTGGCACTGAAAGGCAAGATAAGGAATCACTATTGAATAGTGCTCTGGAAAGGGGAAAGAGAAGAGGCAGCCAGACAAGAATATTCGAAGTTAAAGCTTGTAGGGCAAAGATAAGGCAGTATAAAAAGAAAAATGGATTAATGCTAGCCAAGGGGGTTAAGATAATAAGGATCTTCCAACAACATTATAGGGAAAAAACAAATACCAAAAAGACTGAAAGGCATGATAATAATCTTATTTAAAATATCTGAGTTAAAAAGCTTCTTTTTAGGAATGAGAAATTAAGGGTGATTCTAGAACAATTAAAAAGTAAGAAGAAATTGACAAACAAGAAATAGGGTCATATGTGAGAAATCTAAATATGCAGGAATACAGTGGTACAGGGAATGTGTATTATAGACTATTAAAGTAAATAAATAACACAGGTTTGTATAATCATCTTTTAATATTTAACAAGAAATTAGTTAACTTCAGTGTTCTAAGAATCCAATTAACTTCTAGACTAGTAAAACTATTAAAAGAACCTGAAAGGATGTCACTGTGTGAAAGTAATAAAATGTTATTAATTATAATGGCTTTCTGTTTTAACTTTATTCTAATACTATAAATGTTACACAGCTTTTTGGGGGGGGGTGTAAAATGGGTAAACAAAAGTATTAAATGAGAAGTTATGGATATTACTCATATTTCTATAAACGTAATTCATCTTGGTTTAGATTTTAACACATTTAAAAGTGGAGTGGGGTCTATATGAAAACTATAAATTAATATCAATGGTGGACTGACATCTGCATAAATTCATATTTGAACTTAAATCTTCAGTAGTGATTTAACAAAGAATATAATGTACTTGATGAAACTGAGTTTAGCAATATATTAGGAGGAAATGCAAATACTAGTGGGGACTGTGAGAAAAGAAAGAAGGCTTTTATCAGTTAGAAACACAAGGAGGACATATGATAATATTATTTAGAATACCGTAAAATACTGTAGTATTCTGTCTTGTAAATAAATTGAAATAAAATGGGAAGGGAAAATCCTGAAAGCAGTACTAGTGAATGATACTTGGAGGTAATTACAGAGGGGAAGAGATGTCAAAAGTGATTTGGTACTCAAAACAAAAGGTCCCTATGTAAGCAAAGACTGAAAAGGTCTAGCTCAATTTGTTGTTGTTTGTGAACTGGATATACATTTATGAGTCTTTAATTTTTATAGAATCATATTATAGTATAATATACAGTAAAGTTTCATTCAACACTTCTCTATTTTTCCTAATCCTAGGCATTATTGTTACACATTTTTACTCAACAAATAAACTTATCAATTTCTCCCACTATATGTATAGATATGTATCAATGAATCTGATTGTATATCTGAGGCTATAATATAATATATATATTATCTATATTATACATTCCATTCAAACCTCCATGATCAGATAGTAAAGAATTTGTATGATCTTATAAATAATATCTTATTAAAAGGAAATTTCTATCCTCTGAACATGAAATAATTAAAATATTGCAGGTAAAGTAGGCTAATTTAATTCCTAAATTTATTTGGTATTTTTTATCATAGAATCATAGAATGGTTTGGGTTGAAAGAGTCATTAAAGATCATCTAGTCCCATTCCTCCCACCATGGGCAGGGACACCTTACGCTAGACCAGCTTGCTTAGGACCCCATCCAACCTGGCCCTGAACAGTTCCCAGGACAGACATCCACAAATTCTCTAGGCAGCCTGCTCCAGTGCTTGACTACCCTGTGAAGAAAGGATTTCTTCCTAACGTAAAATCTAAACTTCTCCCCTTCTAGTTTAAAGCCATTCCTACTTGTCCTATTACTATCTGCTGGTGTAAAAAGTTGCTCTCCACTTTAAGTACTGGAAGACAACAATTAGGTCTTTGAGGAGCTTTCTCTTATCAAGGCTGAAACACTTCCGTTTCCTCAGCCTGTTTTAGTCAGAGAGGTACTCCCTTCTTTGTGGGCCTCCTCTGGACTTTCTCTATGTCCTTCCTGTGCTGAGGACCCCAGAGCTGGACACAGCACTACAGGTGAGGTCTCATGAGAGTGGAGTAGAGGGGCAGATTCGCCTCCCTCAACCTGCTGATGCAGACCAGGATGCAGATAATGACATCTTAATGACAGATAAGAATGATCCGTGAGTGATTGAAGGACCAGTGGGCATGGATGACACAAACCTCAGTGTGGGTAGAAAGGCTTAGTTACTGATGGGATGGCAAATTGGACCAACCATCACCATTGCCCCAGGGTGAGCCTTTCTGTTCAGTGAGTTGTATGAGTATTAAATTTTCATTTATTTCAAAATATAAAAACAGTTCAAGAACTATATATTTCAGTGCTTACAGCAAGACTGAAGAGAGAACCTAACTTGTGCATAAATGTTTTTCCAGAGTCTCTGTTGTAAGGTGAATTCTATCCTGAATATCTCCAGAAAACATTCTGGACCTGCAAAACAAACCTAGCCTTTCCAGGGATCACTGTTTTCTCATTTAAAAAGCAGCTTACTTCACCCTGGAGGGATTCTTAAGGGGGTCACACGATATTCAGAAATCCAGGGTATTATTACAGGACTTTTTTCTCTGCTATTAAGGTAGAGACAGTCTCTCAGTCAGCCTCCAGCAATTTTTCTTGTTTGTCTTCTCAATTTCTCATTGCAGGATTGATTCCTTGAAGACTAGAGAAGAATATACTCTGGGGAAAGCCTGCAATGATTTCCTGTGTCACCCCTAGATTGTCTTAGGGCTAAATACACCAAGCATGTCACACTAAAGCAAAGAATTAATTCACTGAGACCAAGATATGGGTAAAAAGGATTAGACAGATATAGGAATAAAAAAGAACATCCCCAGTTATACAAGAGAGAAGTTTAATTCATTTCTTAGGGCACAGAATAATTACTTTTTAGATGTTTGGAAAAGACTTGTCTGCTTTGGATTTCTTCAACCATCATAGGACTTTCCGTAGATTTAAAGTGTCGTTAGCAGGTATATTCTTACATGTTCCAAAACTCAGTGCTAAAGAAAATGTAGGATTCTGACATATGTCAATTGAGTTGTATTGAAATCTAGAAGGCTTGCTGTCTTAGTATATAGAAAGTTCAAATCTCTAACACATTTAATTCCTAGTCAAGACACTTCTTGTAAGAGAATACTAAATTAAGTATACCCTTTTCTGGGTATATCCAGATACATCCAACATGGTATTTCCTAGGCCCCTATGAACAGATGCATAGTGAGGCTGTATTTGAAGACAGAAGAAATCTTTATTAGAAAACACATTACAATAGATTACTGTCATATATTTGTTCACAAAAATCTGGCTTTAAAAAGAATACTTACTTTTTCCCACAAGGGAATATGAAATGCCATTTATAAGGACACAATGGCCTCTGAAATGAAAGGGAGATAAAAGATGGAAGTATGAGTCCTGGAAACACTTTAATATTTTAAGAGCACAGAGAGCTGCTTTTTCTGTAGAAAATTTCAACTTTTTTGTTATTCTTGCAGTCATTCAAAAGACCTGCATAATTTTCAGTTCTTATTCACAAGAAATAAACAAACACTGCTGGTTTTCTTTAGAAAGAAAAAAGAAAAAACAGAAACAACAAAACAAAACTGGAGTCTTTTGCATGGTAGTTTGCTGGGGAGACATAAAAATAAACTTTGTGCCTGAAGGAATGTGTTAGAGTTTGCAAAATGTCAAGAAAATTTCTTTTTTTTCCCTTTTTTTTCTTCCAGCATGCTGTGTTCTCTAGAGAACAACCATATATAAATTTCTTAATTTAAGAGAAAATAAATTTTCTGAAGTATTTGCTACAGATAAATGCCAGATCTCATCTTTTCAGCAGATGTCATTGAAAAACCCTGTCCAAAGTATACGATATTGAGTACCTCATTTCCGTCTATAACTCATTAGACTGGCAGAGAAACATTTAAACAGCATTTTGTGTATATTCTTTGTTTGCACAAGACAAGTTACATTGAATTGGTTGCTCTTTGTTTATTCTTTGATAACAAGGAAAAATTGAAAAAAAATCCATGGATTTTAATACAGAATATAAGTGTGTATATATAGAAAGAAAAAAAATTCCAGCATTATATTTGAGAAAAAGGAATAAAGTTGTTCTTTCCAGACTTAGATATCATTAAATAAGAGGGGTTTTTTTTCCTGTTTATCTTGGGGGCTGTTCATGAGTAGAATTCCACTTCTGCGTTGTTGATTTATTCTCAGATAAAATACTACCTTGGGCTCTTGAGGTAAAAGTATCAGTTACGTTTCTTCAATGATTTATCTGCAGTAAAATCCTGTCTTTCACTTTAGATTTCATCAGATTCATAAAACCAACAGAGTAACAGACTTTCATACCTTAATATGCTCAAGGCCTAAGGTCAAATATTATATATATAGGCCATTTAATCTGAAAACATCAGTAGATTTATTAATTTTTAACCGTAATTTCAGTGTCTAGAATGTAAAACTCCTGTAAAAGCACTGATTTCAGTCTGTGCTACTCTTCATGGTACTTGGTTCAAGAGAAGCAGGCTTTGAAACAGAGCTGAAATCTGACATCATGTCTTATACAATACAATATAGATGAGCTTCATAGCCTTTTTATTGCAGAACATATATTAAAGCACAGTAAATAAAATTAATCACCAGATAGCACAGAAACTGTAACCTTACATAATACTAAGTCTGCTAGCATATTTTAGTTCTGGCTATAGTTTTTATCAAATCTGTTGCTAAACAAGTATCCTATGCCATCATTGGATTGATTCATAAACAATTTATGGTAAAATTCTTGGCAACTTGTGAATATATATTTTTTTTTTCTGAAAGGTTTTGCAACCTCCAGAAGTATTATATAACCCTTTTTAAAATAAATCCCAATCCTCATGTTAATTGATTGTTACTCTTTTTCTTCCCCGTGACGACAATGATAGTGGGATTTGATGTACTAATGAGCCAATAAAATAATTTAACTTCTTACGGATAATATGTATTAGCGCAACTCAGGGAATGCTTTTTAATGAGCAAGTTATATATATAGAGATAAGTTTCACCCTCCCTTCTCAAGGCAAGCTTTTGACCCAGTCAGGATTTTATTAAATGTATTATTTTCTAAATACTGTATTATTATGTTTATTATCTTTTAATCTTTGATTTGATCCATTTGCCCATCAATGATTGCTTTCATAACTAACATGTTGTTTCTTCTATTCCTTACTTGAAAGAATTAAAAAACTGTTCAAAAATTAAAATCAAATCATTCAATCAAATCATTTAAAACCCAAATGTGAGAATGTGTGAATCGCAGTATATGTGTAGAAGAGAAGTGTATTTTCATTTCCCAATCCAAATCTTCATTTCTGTGTTTGTGCAACTTGTCTTTGAAAATCCTGAGACATGAATTTTCACAGCTGTCATTTCATCTCTCTGACTCCGTGTTTTAAATAAGCAGTAGAAGAAAGTCTTCAGGTTACCCTTGAGTCTGGTAGAAGTAAATTGCACTATGCCTTACTTTCTTCAGTATCTCGAATCTTTAAACTTAGAGTGCCACTAAAACACTGCTGTCTCTGCTTTTGCTCCTATGAAACTCCCCTACTCATTCTATACAGTAATGCTTGTCTGTCCCCCAAAGGCTCTAGATTTCTGGTAAGTTCCTTTAAATTTTTGCTGTTAAAACTATTTTTGTTTATAAACAGAGTTTACATGAAGGGGAAAGACAATAACTCTATACTGCAATAATTGTGAAACTTACTTATGGTAAAACATATTAGCAATTTAGGGATGTGACTGTGGTCTCCCATATTGCCCAGGAGTACTACAACCAAACATAGCAAATTCTGTATTGTCTTTCTTTTATGGAAAATCTGTGGATGTTTAAGTCTGTCCTGGCCTCCTGTACAAGCTGGGAAAAAAAAAAAAGTTTTACTTTTGGTTGGTTCTTTGTCTACACAATGCTCTAAATTCAGATTATGATTTCATTATATTAAGTGACATTTCTCAGAAAGTTGAACTAATCAGTTCAAACTGACACAATCAATCTAAGTTCAATATAAGAGATCTTGACTGTCCAAGATCTCTTAGATGCTGGATATAGACTTCAGAATAAGGGTAGAAAATAGTAAGTATATTACAATGCTTACGTTCTGAATTCCTGGGGTTATTTATTGGTTGGTTTCCAAACAGCATATCCAGGCATGTTATGAGGTGAGATATTTTATCCCTCCATCCTACTTAATACTTATATTTCATAGGTTGGAGGAGAGAGATGTTTATGGCATATCAGAACAAACTGTACTTATTTCCTTTAAACGGTCATGTTTGCAGTTCTGGTGTACCACCTATTGTTATACATGAGTGAGGTCTCAATGTGCTATAGAGCAATACACTTTATACTTTAAGCTAACTCTGAAGGGACTATGTACTAGGAGAAGTGTGTCTGAAGTTTTTATGTTTTTACAAAAGATAGTGTATCTTCTACGTCTGAAATTTAGTACTTCGTATTGTATAACCTGATGTACTTTCACTACCTTAGCGAGTTGGTTTAAACTGAATTGTACAAAAGAAGTTGGGAGGACCTTGGGGAGTCACTGTATCTTTCCTCTTTCCCCCCAAAAAAATTCCGAACTTGATCTAAAACGTTCCTGAGAGATGTCCATCTAACCCATTTTTTAGACACTGCCAGGAGCTCAGACTTGTCAGCAACCACAGACAACCTGTTTTACTATGTGTCCTTAATAAAAGTTTTGGCTTGGTTTTGATTTCCAGAAGATTTTTCCTTTTAACCAGTTCTTTTATTAATCATTGTGAATATAAACAAGAAATTACTTCCTTCTTCTTGGTAGGTACCTTTTATGTAACTGAAGACTGTAAACACCCTAGACAGAACCTTGAAAAAATGTGTTTAAATAAATCCTTCCATCCATAACTCTTCCATTTTCCAGGCTAATTATCTCCAATCTCTTCAGCATTTCCATGCAGATCACTTGCTATAGCTTTATAATTCCTGTTTTTCTTTTCTGGATTGCCTCCAAATAAACCACTTTCTGCAAGAGCAATTCTCAAAGCAAGATGCAGAGCTTAAACCACCTGCTAGTTCAAGCAGATTACTCCTCATGTCTTTCAGATGATACAGATGACAAGTATTACATTAAGTTGAGAACTGCTTCATAGTCTGGTTTAGTTAACATTCCAAAGACCTCCAGATTTCATCCTAAGAACTGCTGCCTAGTAAGTTGTTCCTTCAATGTCTGTGTAGGTGTTGCTTAAATAAAGAACACTGTAGTTGCTCTTATTTTTCCCAAGAAATTTTGGAATTCTCATTGTTTCCTACCATCTGAGAATTATTGCATGTAATATTTAGTACTATCCATGTTAATAAAAATACTAATAGAACCAGAGCCCAGACAGAACACTGCAGCATTCTGCTTAATAAATCTTTCTGTTTTGGAAGTGATACCATAAGTGATATTACTACTTATAATTACCTTTTCCATTACGTTTGGCTTTTTTTTTACCATGTTTGTTTTATCATGTTAGTTTTATCTGGACCGTTTTCTTTCTTCTGCTAATTTACAGAATCATAGACTGGTTTTGGTTGGAAGGAACTGTTAATGATCATGTAGTTCCAACCCGTGAGCAGAGACACCTTCAAACAGACCAGGTTGCTCAAAGCCCCAACCAGCCTGGCCTTGAACAGTAGCAGAGATGGGGCATCCACAGCCTCTCTGGGAAACCTGTTCCAGTGTCCCACCACCCTTGTAATAAAAAATTTCTTCCTTATGTACAATCTGAATCTACACTCTTTCAACTTAAAATGATTGCCTCTTGTCCTGTCTCTACAGGCCCTGATGAAAAGTCCCTCAGCCTTTCTTATAAGCCGCTGCCTCTAAGGATTGACAGGCCACAATAAGGCCCCCCCAGAGCCTTTTCTTCTTCAGGCTGAACAACCTCACCTCTCACAGCCTTCCTTCACAGGAGAGGTGTCCCAGCCCTCCGATCATCTTTGTAGCCTTCCTCTCAATGTGTTTTAACAAGTCCATGTCTTTTGTGTACTAGGGCTCCACAGCTGGACACAGAATTCTAGGTGGGGTCTTATGAGAGCAGAGTAGAGGGGGAAATAGCCTCCCACAACCTGCTGGCCAGGCATGAGTGTATGCACCCCAGGGTATAATTGGTTTCCTAGGTTGCAGGTGCCCACTGCTGCTTCACACCTAATTTTTCATCCAACAGTATCACCAAGTCCTCCTGTGCAGGGCTGCTCTCAGTCCGGTCATCCCCCAGTCTGTATGGACATTGGGTATTGCCTCAACCCAGATGCAGGATCTTGCACATGGCCTTGTTAAATTTCATGAGGTTCACACGAGCCCACTCCTCAAGCCTGTCAAGATCCCCCAAGATTCTCATTAGTGAATCAACTGCACCCGAGTTATCCACAAACTTGCCAAGAGTCCGCTGAATCCCACAGCCTATGCCACCAAGGAAGATACCACACCTGGTCCCTATACAGACCAAGGGAAGACACCACTTGTTATTGATCTCCATTTGGACACTGAGCTGTGACTGCAAATACCAAATAGTTTTGGAAAAAAAAAAATTGTTTTTTCTTACTCAGAATGAAGGTCACTGATTTTTTTTTTTCTTCTCTGTAGATATTGAAGACAACTTTGTTAATACATGGGATCATAGACTGGTTTGGGTTGGAAGGGACCTTAGAGATAATCTAGTTCCAACTCCCCTGCCATGGGCAGGGACACCTCCCACTAGAACAGCTTGCTTAGGGCCCCATGCAACCTGGCCTTGAACAGTTGCAGGGATGGGGCATCCACAACTTCTCTGGGCAATCTGTCCCAGTGCCTCACCACCCTCACAGTAAAGAATTTCTTCATAATAGCTAATCTAAACCTACTCTCAGTTTAAAGCCATTGCACCTTGTCCTTTCACTCCCTACATGTTTTCTTGGGGTTTTTTTTGTTGTTCCTAATTGTTGTCAAACACTTTGGAAGATGTCTAAATTCCTCATTCTTACAGTTAATGTAATGAAACAAACATTATGCAGAACAGCGTACTTTTTTTTTTTTTTTGAGAGTAACAGTATGCAATTTAATAATGTAATTTGAACTTTAAAAGAGGAGCAATATCCTCCTTAGTTGTCTGTTTTCATGTAATGGGTATCTGTTTGTCATAGTACCCTGTTGATAGGTAATGATTAATAGTTATTTATTAAGAGTTTTACAGCCCTGAATATACTGCAATTTATGTTTTGCTGAAGCTTTTGAAGTTAATTCCCATTTTCAGTTAAGTGAATTATACCATAATTTAGAAGCTGTTAGTGTATAGGATGTGTATTGACCCTCTGCACTAGAGTTTTATTGTACCCCAGTTGCTCTCCTGTGGGAAAAAAATACAGTTGTACTGTCAGAGAGCAGAAGCAATGCAATGATTTCAGGCAGATCCACATGAATGGATGAGGGGGAACCTGAGCTCCTCTAGTTATACTCTGAACTCTCTGGATATGAGCCAGCTCTGATCCAAAAACAACGTCCCCATGTAAGTGAATTTCTGTGCCTTTTTGTAAAGCCCTTTTGCTGGAATGTGCCATTTTTCTGACATGACTAAATTACTTCTGGCCCAAAATGGGCTCATGCCTGGCTATGTGGGGTATGAATGGAGCTCTGTCTGCATCCATCTGTACAGACAAGGCCTTAGGTAACAAACCACATACATCAAGTACCTAACTGGGAACAGAGCAAATAATTTCCAGGACTGTAATGAGCACAAAGAAGTTAATTGATTCCTATGAACAAAAGTGAAACTTGAGAACAATGTGAGTTTTTTTCATTTTCACTCAAAAAATACATTTTTGCTTGTGTTTGTCACAAAATCTTCGTTTAGCACGCTGCATAGATATTCAGAATATAATCAAACATGACTTATTACTCCACTGATATTCCTGGGCATGTTTATGATGAGGGTTTGACTGTGCTTTTTATTCAAGCAAGCTGTTTGGGATTGATTTCTTTATACATAGGAGCTAGAGGAGTGGAAGAAGGGGAAAATATTGGTATTTTTAAGTGCTCCTACTTGTGATATCAAATACAAAGAAATTTCTCTAACTTACAGTCTTGATCATCACTGTATCTTGTTCTAGTAAGGATAGTTAACAATGCTGACAACTGAAATACCTAAACTGAGTTTCAGAATTAGCAGCTTAGAGAAATAGATAAGATCACTTGAAGGCACTTTGGTACTCGTTTCACCCTTTGCTCCTAGAGTGGAGTACTGTGTTCGGCTCTGAGACCCCCAACATAAAGGCATGCACCTGTTGGAACAATTCCAGATGAGGACCACAACAATGATCAGAGGGCTGGAACACCTCTCCTATGAAGAAAGGCTGGCAGAGTTGTGACTGTTCAGCCTGAAGAGAAGACTTCAGGGAGATCGTAGAGTAGCCTCCCAGTACCTAAAGGGAGTCTACAAGAAAGATGGAGAGGGACTTTTCAGAAGGGCGTGTAATGATAGGACAAGGGGTAAGGGCTTTAAACTAAAAGAAGGTAGGTTTAGATTAGATGTTAGGAAGAAATTCTTTACTGTGAGGGTGGTGAGGCGCTGGCACAGGTTCCCCGGAAAAGTTGTGGATGCCTCATCCTTGGGAGTGTTCAAAGCCAGGTTGAATGGAACCCTGAGCAACCTGGTCTAGGGGAAGATGTCCCTGCCCATGGCAGTGAGTGAAAAACCAGGAAACTGTGTCATCAGTCTTATTGTCAGTCACTATCATTGGTGCGGACTGGATGGGATGGATGACGCGATGTAATGATATTGAAGATTTGTCTCTTGAGAGCAGCTGAGACCAGCTTTTGTTCTGGGTGCCCACCATGCCAGCAAAGATTCTTGGGGCTTTTTTACTGGATGTGGGGAGCATATGAATGCTTAGTTTTCTAGCATATTAAATCTGATCTATCTTTGGTATCTATTAGGCAATAAGTAACCACTTTATACTTTCAAGCTGTATCTATCCTCCTTGCCATTGTTAAAGATGTCTGACCAAGCCAATCCAAACAGGGATCATGACACAATCTCAGGGAAAAAAGCCCTAAAAAATTTAGTCAACAAAAAATGTGAATGTAATGTCTTTCATCTGCTACCATGCATAAATGAAGTGACAAGTACTTTTTTCCTAGGCCTCACTTATGATTTTTACATAACATAATTAGTTTCTAAAGTTGCTGATATTTTCTCTTTTCTTTCTTCATGTCTAATTATAAAACAATAATGTTTGCAGCATTATTAGTGGTATTTGTGGACCATTCCACTGAATTTATGAAAAGGACTGAAAACATCCCTCTTTCAGTAACTGAAATCTTTTCAGCCTACTTGATGAAAATAATGCTATAGTTAAATTGTTATTATTTTGTAGTTTGTACAGGATGTTGAAGGTTTTATTGAAAGTGAATTATCAATTTATTAAACAAGAAAAGTTAAGAAATAAACCCCTCAGATTTTAAAAATTTCATAAATTAAATTGAATTTTTTACATTAATTAAAACTAAAACACCACCACCACCAAAAGACCCCTGTCACTCTTTCAAGAACTCATACACAGAAAAAAACTATGTAAAAAGATTAGAAAATGAGTGGAAGAAGTCAAAAGCAGCTTTGGTAGCTTGTGCTTCATCAGGAGAGTCTGTCTCCTCTTCAGATGATCTGACAAGCATGTCAGCAGCTCACCAAAAATATCCATGCACAACTGAGTGGGGATAAGATCATGACAAGACAGCAATTGATGGGTAAAATGCCATTGAAGTTTAGTGGCACTGCTTTACAAGTTTAAAAATTCCCTTTTTAACCCTAAAATACCATTTTCTTTTGATTTACTTTGCATCTGTTCAGTAGTTAGGGAACAAATGTTAACATAACTGCCACCTTTTTTGAACCTGATCTGTGAAATAAAAGAAGGGAGATGATTCGATTTCATTGTTTATTCCAGTCTGGTTTTGTTTGGTCTGTTTACTGGCTAATAACCAACATAAACCTCTTCCTAATACCTAAATCCACATTCTTTCTCTTGTCTATATATTAAAAAAAGACATTTCCAGTAAATTCTTTATATTACTAGAAGTATCAAAAACCCTATCATGAAATGCGCTCAGCCTTGTGCGTAAAAGTGAAGCCTCTTAATGTATTCAGCAGAGCCACTCTTCAATAGCTTGGCCAGCAGAGCTATGTTGAAGTGGAGCTTTTGACCTTGTATCATTGTCACTTCTGTCGTCATCGTAGCCCCCTGGTTCTGCAGCAGATTATCCTTGCTCCCTACTCCTGAATTTAGTTTCTGGGAAACTAGGAGCACTTTAGATGAGGGGCTACTTAAAAGTTCTTTTATGTTTTCCTGGGAAAAATATTAAAATTGGCAGGTTTATGCTGGCTGTACTGCGCAAGATGATCCAGACAGCTGAGTGGTTGCTTAAGGATGTGAATGACAACTGGGGACAGCTTAATGGATGTTGACGTTACTGCTTCCATCTCTTTTTGCCACCTGCACTGCACAGATACTGGACTGCCTGTCATTCAGCTGATGAACTGTCACGGCTTTTGTGCTGTGCCACTGCTGTAAACTACTGAGTTTCACGATGTGGCTGCTGAACAGCGTGGAGACCCCACGAAAATGCAGGGTGAAACCTCACCAGTCACTGCCAGCTAAGCTGTCCCTGATTGTCACACAGTCCTCAGTCCTGGGCATCAAAGAAAACAGTCATTCTGGACTAGGGAAAGGTATTTTGGAGGACAAATGGGTGTTTCTGCCTTGCTTGTTCATCAGAGAAATAGAGACTAATGGGGTGATTTTCACAGGAGCCATTTTACCTCTTAAGAAGCTTTTAAGAGGTGCAAAATGGAAATCAGAAGTTAAACTAATGCCAGACTTTAATGTGCATTTAAAAACCTCATTGATAAATCTAGAAATTATGATAAAATAACAAAATGTATGCCGATTTTCAAGTACTGTGAATTATTTTGTCTACTACATCTAATAACTTTTATAAATTGCAGTGTACTCAGAGTAAAGCATCTGCAGTTGGGAGGTTTCAGTACAGTTTAATTTTCTCTAAAAGCACAAGAGTCAATAGAAAAACTGCCCTGTCAGTAAATTTTTCATGAAAAACCTTTCAGGAGATAAGATTGTAGAGAAACTAAGCAAAACTAATGATAGATTTGGGGAGGGGTAAGAATGTTAGTTATGTGACCTAATTTGGTAAGGTATAATCATACAAAGAAAATGTTCAATGATCAAAAGTAATGTTTTGACTATTCAGTCTGTTCTAAGATTAATTTAGGCGGTGTCAGTAATTTCCATTCATTGAAAAGACAGGCCAGTCTCACATAGTCTAAGCTTTAAACTAAGTGGGATTCCTCAGGTTCTGTAAATGTTTGGAGATTTTTTCTCTATTACTAAAGAAATAAGTCATAGCAGTAATATATCAGATACCAGGCTGCAGTTAATTGTTAGTAGACACTGGGTTTTCAGTAGTATACTCTTTACAGAATAAAATGCAGTTATGTGAAAGATTTTAACCTTTTTTTGTACTGTTGTTTTCTTCCCTTTATCAGCTTTAGACTACCCGTAGGCTGTTCCAGGATAATTTTTAATCCTCTATTTTCTCTTGTGGAAAAGCAGTGTGGCAGTTTATAATACTGTGGCCTTAATTAGAAAGTTGTGTTTAATTGGGGAACTTTTTATTCCTATTAACAGTGACAGAGTAGCGGAAGGTGGTATTTTAATATTAGTATTTCTGTAAAGGTTGAGTTACAAATAGTCTTCTGAATTTTTGTGAAAGTGTAAATGGATGTATGAAAAAAGACTTGAATCCATACCAGAAATTCAGTGGCTTTTGTGGTATTCCTGGCAATTCTTCCTAGCGTGTGGCTGATGGGTTTGGAAGAGCTAAAGAGGAGCAGGCCATAGCTGTGTGATTTATATACTTTTAGATTTTATCACAATAACAGAAGCTTCTATCAAAGAAGTAAATAGTCAGGACAAGCATGAGAGAATAAAAAAAAACCAAAACAAACCAGAAATGGTAACTTAGCGCCAAGAGCTTACTGGCAATTCCTCCATTAACTGAAGTCACAATTTCTTTGTAAGAGACATTGCTTATGATCAGATTTACATCTTTTCACTGAGAGAAATCCCAATGAAAAGATTTCTATAACTAACATCCAAAATCCTAAAGGGAGTGAAATTCTCCCATTACCTTTGATGGCAGTTGCACATTCTCCTGTCTCTCCAAAAGTATTGGCTAATTTATCATTTACTTGCTTTCCCTCTCAATTCTGCTTTCTGATTAAGTACGGTGTTTTATTTGGGAATGAGATTGAGAACACTCTTAGAAAACTGAGAAAATCAATTTGTGTTAAGAGTGATCTACAAGGTAATTACTGTGCCTAGAGCAGATCAGGATATACAGTAAATTTAATCTGAAAGTACACTGTGTACCTATACCATTATGAAATAAAAAAAGATAGTTGGTGTTATGATATTAGTAATCACTATTGAAGTCTCTAATTGTAATGATCTGCTATCTTTAGCATAAGTAACCTTTTAAAACAGATGAATTATTAGGGCTTTTCCTAAGAGCTGAGAGAAAAGGTATCTCTCTATATACAGGAGCAAACAAAAGATGGTTCCATTAAGGCAGCCAGTGGGTCCATTTAAACGTGATTACCATCTTG
This sequence comes from Eulacestoma nigropectus, assembly GCA_013397775.1. Lineage (NCBI taxonomy): Eukaryota > Metazoa > Chordata > Aves > Passeriformes > Eulacestoma > Eulacestoma nigropectus. The sequence goes on along the minus strand of VZTE01001982.1, from coordinate 495,511 downwards.
GCTTTGTGGAGGTTGGCTGTGTCGATGTGGCTGCAAGCTATGCTACCTGAACTGTAAAATAAAATCAAAGAAACAAGAAATATATGTTCTCCTTTAACTGATACAGAACTTACTTTTCCTGTCTTTATGTGCTACATAGGAACTGCAGGATTTTGACTTTCCTGTTGTGAGGTGAGTGGCAAAGACCAATGTAAGACCAATTTATCAAAAAGCAGGTAAATAGAAAAGGGAGGGTAAAGAAGAATGAGTGAGCAGTGGGCTGTACAATGTTTGAGATCATCAGCCTATTTGCCAGAGATCAGGAAAAGAGAAGGGGTGAATCTGTAGGTAACCTTATGTGATCGGCTATCTCCAGGAGGCTCCCCAAATGTATCTGCCAGCTTTGTAATCCCCAGTGAGCATGGGAAGCTCACAGATAATGTAAAAAATGGACAAAAGGTGCATTATCAAAAATGAAACATTTTCTTGTTTGTCTCTAACTTACCTTGTAAATCTCAACTCATCAGCTACTGAGCCACTGAATGAAGAATACAGAAAGACTCATTTATTATAGGAACTCATCAGGGTAGGAACCAGAAAGGTGAATTAAGAGCTACCTCCAAACAGGAGAGAGAGAGCACCTATACCAATTATTTTCATTTAGTGACAAGGACTCCCTGTGTGTCTGGCATAAGAAACTCAGTTTATCCAAATAGACACCACTTAGGATATTTTAACTTCTGGAATACTGTTGCTGTAAATTTCCTTTGACTGTATACATGGCCACAGTAAGTAATTGTTTATGAACTGCAAACCTGTGAGTGTAGGAACTTTGTCCTTCTGCCAGTGCTCAGGGGAAGATAAAGCAACACTGGGAGGTGGGTTACAAAAATGTATATAGTAAAAGGTCCGTGGGAAAGTTTTGAAGTAATTGCTGTTGAGAGAGGAAAGACATCATGCTAATGTGAGAGTGATGATGAATCTGTGCTATAGATTTTTTTTTTTTTTTTTTTTTAATTTACCGTGGAGAAAATGGGGAATTAATGGCTTTGGGAAGCAAACATATAATAATTACTTGGAAATTAGGTGTGTCTTCTAGTTCAAAATGTAGACATATTCTCTGTAATACAAGATTTGGTTACAAATCTCTATCTACCAGCTTGAGGAATGGTTTGTGATCGGAGGCTTGAACTCTGGTAGTCAAGATATTACATATATAATATGTGTTTCTCAGCCATTCAAATGAAGCCATTATGTCAGACGTGCATTCCGTTCCGGGCACAGGTGATGCAATAACTTGGCCTAGTCAGGAAGAGAGAACCAAACTAGTTGAATAAGTGCTTTGACAGTTAATAGCTGCATGAGAATGCAGTTTGGGAGGAGTAATCTGAAAACTTGAAAAGTGGCCTCATGAGACACCTCATTGCTCTCTACAGCTACCTGGAAGGAGGTTGTAGTAAGATGGAGGTCAGTTTCTTCTCCCAGTTTACAAGCGATAGGATGAGAGGAAATGGCCTCAAGCTGAATCAGGGGAAGTGTAAATAAGATACTAGAAAAAAAATATTCATGGAAAAGCTTATAAAGCACTGGAACAGGCTGCACAGGGAAGTGGTTGAGATACCGTCCCTGAAGGCATTTAAGACATGTAGAAGTCATACTTAGGGACTTGGTTTAATGATGGACTTTGCAGTGCTGGTTTAATGGTTAAACTCAATGATCTTAGGGGTCTTTTCTAACCCAAATGATGCTATGATTGTATGCTGCTACGATTCTATGGAATTCTGATTCAGTTTGTTGCATTCTAATTCTGATCTGTATCTGCTCAGAATAGAAAAAATCCCATTAAACCTGTAGCTTATAGTAAGTTTTACCACCACAAAAAATAAGGCGTTTCAGAGTTACGAAAAAAAGTGAGATATAAGCCTTTATGCTTTAGTACTTTGGCTAACTGGTGCTTGAAGGGGACCAGGAAGATGTGAATATTGTGAGCTTCTGACATTTACATTCTGAATGTTGGACTAAAGGGATACTTACACGTGTCCCAGAAACTTTTTCCTACTCCATGATACTTTATTCCAAGGAAACACCAAGCTGTTAGACATGCAGTGACCTGTTTATTGTCAGATCATCCGGCATTACTTTCAAAGCCACGGTCATGCTTTTGCTGCTTTTCCCTTGATTCCTTCAGATTCTGAGAACTGTTTTACTAAGGCAGAGCATGCCACTGTCTATTCACAAAAGCAAGCAGACAGAAAGATTTTACCTGCTGCATTAGCATCACCCTCTCTTTGTCAGTGCTCCAGAGGTGAGCAGCGTGATGTGTTTTAAGCAGCTGAATGTGTCAAATGCATGCAATCTACCGACTTGTACAGCCCATGTTCCTCTTTTGGGTCCAGAGTCTCACCCCTTCCTGTGAAACTATGACTTCACGCTCCTGATGTGACAGACTGTGATGTTGTGAGGCTGCAGAGAGGGTGTTCGTTCCTTCTGCATTTGTTCATCTCAGATTCTTTAAGAAGCTGAGGGTTAAGTAGAGTATCAAACATTAGGAGACATTTTAGTGCCGTGATAGTCTCCAGACAGCAGGGGAATTGCGGGAGTACAAGGCAGCACACTTGTAATTCACAACAGGAGGCTACATCTCCTCTTTTGATTCCCATCTTCAGGAAAAAAAAAGATTAGGGCTCTCTCTGGTTGACAGTTGCTGCTTGCTTACAGGCAGGGACAGAAACCTTCTCTTTCTGGAATAGAAAACCCTTTTGTAGACTTACAGTTTGCATTTACTGAAGTACTCTAAAATTCACGATGTTCCTATTAGACGTACTCCTGTCCCTATATTTAGTGTTTCACTAATAAATACATTGAAATGGTTACACCAGAATTTATTTATTTAATAAAATCAGGTAAGTTTTCTTGAACTGATTAGCTTCTAGACAAGGGTATGATTAAGAGGTACTTTAAACACATTTCAGTTTTCACATTACATCTGATATTTAAGCATCACATTTATAGTATAGTCTCATTTTTTTCTTCATTCAAAAGCTTCCATTATCTTCACCAGTTTAGGAATTTACAAAACCTTTTCCCTTAAGGGACATATTGTTGTGTTGCACTTATTAATAAATCCTGCTTACAACAGGTTGGGGTTTTTTTTAAAGAATAATTTTGTATGTTTGCAAACCAATGTAAGAGGACCTGCTCAACTAATAATTAAAATGATTATTTTGTTATGAAGTCATTAAGAATGTGTGCTCTCCAGGGGTGTTCTAATTTTATGTATGACAGATTTTCATGTTTATGTTTAAATTTCTTTTGAAGGCATTCGTTTGTTCTTAGCATTTTGTGTCTGTTTACTTTCCTAGTTTCTAGTTATTTCAATCTATATTTTTTCAGTGTGGCCTACATATGTTTCCTTTTCTTGCTTTAATCTTTTTACTGTTTGATGAGTTGCAGCATCTAACATTACATAAAGTTATATTATTAACATATGATAAAAGCTTATGTGATGAAAGAATATCAGAGATTAATCCTTGATCTTCATTATTAAAAATAACTGCAGTTATATGGATGATGAGATACACTTGCAAATTATATACTGAGATATAATAATATCCTGTCAAACCTTTTTTTCTCTTATTCATCTTAATAAAAGTTTTCTGACCTCTGAATTCTAATACTGTATGTCTCATGAAAAGTAGCTGAGCATATTAAACTACAATGGTAAATAGAATGTTTTACACAGTTCATATTACTGGTGTCTTAGGATATGAAACAGATCCTGTGAATATAAAAAATTACAGTTTTTCAGAAGGTAATATCAATAAAATATATTCAAAACAGTTCCTTAATGAAGAACACTGGACCTAAACTCTTGATAACAGGTTAAGTTATCAAAAAAAAGTGAAATAACTGACTGAGTTTATACTCATATAGTGCCTAGTGACACTGTTGATCCTATGCAAGGATCACTAATGTCAAATTTGCCATTTCCTCATCCTTATTCAAACTAGTGATGCTTCTAATTTACTTCATGCATTTGAATGTTTGTGTAATGCGTACGTATTTTAACTATAAAGATAAGTATGAGAGCATGGGTTTCTTTTCAGTTAGTAAACAGCACTTTAGTTATCTATGGACTTTTAACTAATTTTAAAAGCCTTCTTAACATCAGTTTTTAATTTGAAGAAAAACCCCTACTGTTCCCTTTAATATGGAATAGATGGAGATAGATTAAAGGTACCTGTACTAGCTACATTTCTAATTAGCTAGATTCTCATGTCCTTCAGTAGCACTGAGGCACCTCAGTGAGAACTATGCTTTTGAGCTATTGAAAGTTCTTCCCAGCTGTAAAACCATTATTTTCTTTTGGAAGGACTCCCATAAATCATCATGAGCTATATTTACAGTGCTGCTGTATTGCGACACAAGAAGACATTTTGCGTGGTAGCAGTGTGACTTCTCTTGAAAGGGGAGGCATGTAGCAGTGATCTCTAGCACGGCAGGCTAGTGGCTATCAGTGCAAGGGCATGGCAGGGCTATTGTTCCACATTTCTTTATCTTTCCTGGTTTGTATGTTGCTCTTGAGTAGAGAACTTGGCAGCAATCCATATACTCCCTTGTGTGCTGGCTAGGACTGCTGCAATTCTGCATTGCATTTGCAGAGGCCTTAGAAAAGGAGAAAACTCCTTATTCCCTTCCTACTTGAAGTTGCTTGAGTGTTGGCTGGGTTCCAGATACACAAAATTAGTAGTGGTTATTGTTTAACTAATGAAGTTTGACCAGACATCATGTAAGGCTTCATATGTATTTGTGGCATTGTATAATGTTGGAAATCATCTTCACTGCAATACAGCATAAATGCTATGTCATTTTCCTCAGATTCAGAATAAATATTTTCTTTAGCTAAGTGATCATTTAAGATGAGGGCAAAGGTGAATTGGGACTATTAGACCTGAAAGAAGTAGTACCTGACTCCAACCCAAAAGTACTACACCACTGCACAGTAGAAAACCAGCAGGGTAGGACCCCTGCCACCCCCATGCTACTGGTAAGCCTTTTTTTATGAGTTAGAAATTGCTGCGGAGTTTTTAGAACTTCATTCTGTATGTTTTGTTTCATATGGAAATCGAACATATCAATACAGGAAATCTGGACAGATTAGGGAATTTTCCTAAAAGGAGCTTTTTTTGTGGCTCCTGTGCTCAAATCCATGGGTTTTCCAGTACCTTTCTGTTTTGTTGAGTGTAAGTACTTTTGGGACGTTTAAAAACAATTAAATGCAGTGAACTGTTTATGACAGAGTCTATTAACTTTCCAAATACAGATATATCCACTGAACATAGAACAAAACTAATTTTTCTTTGTGTGTCTGATTAGTTCTGTCTCTTGATTTGCTCTGCTTTTGACTTTTGCTTTATGCTCCATGAAGGAGACAATCTGGCTGCTTTAATAACTTTTACATTCTTTTAAAATTGTTTAATTCCAGGGGTAGCAGAGAGTATCAAAATATTTTAATTGACTCTATTTCAGCACTGTCCAAAAATATTGTTCAGTGATTGAAAATAAAAGAAGAATTATTTTTCTGACCTTTTAAGAAGTGAAAATTAATGTTGCTGATCCTGGGAAAATGTGATAGCATTGTGGCATGTTTCCTCTTGCTCTAAATATGCTCAAGCCTTCTGCTGTGCTTCGAATTTGATGCAAGGTTGTAGATACGTGTGTGCATTTCATCAGATAAGCAGGTTTGATGGGTGTGTATAATTGAATGGAAGTGGCTACAGAACTAATGACTAAGGTAGCCATATGTAACTCAGAGACAACACTGGCACTTCTCAAATGCCATATGTTCTATGTATGATACTTACAAAAACCGGATTGTTTAAAAAAAACCCCACAAAATATTACTTGTTGTCCATTGTTACTCTGTAATGCTTCAGATGCCTTAGTTTTCAAACAACTGCAGACATCTCAGACAGACACATAAAAATCATTGTGCAGTTATGTAATGTTTATAATACTGTATTTCAGAGACTAAAAGTTGAATTTATGCCCATTATTAAGACTGTAAGTAACTGTTATATTACTTGTGCTGAAGTTGGTATAATCTATGATCACAAGATTAAAAACTTGTCATTTTATAAGCAATAATTATTTTACATTTTTGCATTTTAGTGGAAGTGTGGTGACATTTTTTAAAATTTATTTTAGTTGTATGTTTGAGTGTTAGTCTGCCCAGTCCCAGTCTGGGACCTGCCCAGATGATTAGAATATCAGGCATCATCCCTACAAAAAGACTTCAGATAAGATAGCCAAGGATAAAAGAAAAATGTTCCACAGAAATACCATGTACATTATTTGATGTGTATATAGATTTTGTAATTTTCTTGTGGTAGAGATAGGATTCCAGCTCTAACATGTAACAGATACTTTGTCTACCCTATTACAGTACTGCATACCACAGTATGACAGGGCAATCCCAGAAATATTTGGAAGAAAAGGTGTTAGAGCTCAGAGACAGAAAATCACCTCATTTAAAACTGTAGGTAGAACAGACAAAATTGTATCTAACTCTAGAGGCTCTTCCCAAGTTTTATTTTGTATTCTTTGGATTTTTTCATAAAAGACATATCCAAATTACATATTCATTATGTCTTAGCTTTTCACAGTGGGTACCTGTAGAGTAAGTGGTAAAAGTCTCCCACAGCGTGTTCATTTTTAATGAGAACAAAGCACTTACACTGTGTATCACGATCAAATTGCTTGTCATTCTGTAACAGGACAACTACCAACTGAGCTGTTCTCACAGAATGCCTCTTTCCTTTGGGCTAAGAGGTAAACTGTACAAATCACTCGTCAGCTATTGGTTATGCCCTGTACACAAATTGCAATCTAGAAAACAACCGTGTTGTCAAGTTGGTGTTCATCTTGCCCACTTTTTAAGGTTGTCTGAATAGAAATTAGGGTTGTTATGTCAGTTTTCAGGCAATAATCACTTTGGCTTCTCTTTATTATGGGGATTGTTATTGAGTGCTTATTACGACTGATACAAGCTCATACTTTTAATTGCATGATCAGGACCAGCCTTTCACTCATGTGGATTGATATAGTTTTCTTGTACAGTAGAACAAATTTATATCAACTGAAAAATCAAAGTGTAAAGAGTTTTGTAAGATTGTGGAGTCACAAAGGGATGAGACACAGCTGTGTAGCACTGTAGCGCCTAACTTGTAACCTGCTGATATCTAAATCTATGTTACTATAATAAAAAGAATTCCTGTAGAATGTATCAGAGTTTGGCGTCTCAGAAAAAGGTTTGGAAAAGGCATCATGCTGAGCAGAGAGACTCTGAGTTAGCCAGTAGGAAATGCTGAACACAGAAATACATCTTAAATTAGATATCTCTTTGAGATTTAAGCACCTTACTCAGCACTACTGGGAAGCATTACCATGCTCTGGGGATTTCAGTCCTGAGTAGTTTCCTGACCTAAGTGTTTCTTCAATATATTAAATATACAAATACATAAATAAATGGTCTTAATACTTTCTTCCTGGGAGCTACCCTCATGACTTCCTATTTTTCTTCAGTAGTTTAATATTTAGCTTGTTCCAATGTCAAAGGGATTCAGAAACATGCTCCCATTTTTGAGGAGATGGCCTACTGATCAGCTATAGATGTGTCTAGGATGGGGCTGAACTGTGTGTTCAGTACCCCTCCTGATGAAGTTGTTGCATTTTACATAAAGAAATTCAAGATCTGTTGGTTCAAGAAAAAACTTCAGTAGCGTTACAGTTGATCTGCAATCTGAGAAGACCTTTCAGTCACCTGAATGGACTAGAATTTCATTACTTTAGGTTTAAATATCTATGATTAAATTACTGAATTATATAAGTAACAGTGTAAACACCGGTATTTTTCAATATCTGCTTTTACTCTTTATATAATAAAATCTGTATAATACCTAGAGAAGAAAAAAATATCCTATAATGTTTCTAAACCCAGTTTATATTCCATTTTCTCTTTTTCAATCAGTGCAATACAAATCTTTGTACTATAGACTTTGGACAAAACCCCCTCATTTCTTGCATCCCAAGTGTGCAGAATTGTTCTGAACATCCTCTTTTTTTAATGTATTGTGCATCAGCAGTAGGTAATTAAAACTTCTTCAGTCATTTTCTTAGCACCACTTTGATTTACTCATAGAAAGAAGTTTACAAAATGACCACAGGAAAGCAGTTTTCTGCAGAAGGCAATAGAATGAGAGTTAATAGATCCGTCATAGAGATCTTATGTAAAGACATATTGAATACTCTTTTCGCTGGTATCCTGACCGCGAAATTGGATGCTTGCTGAAAAGCTGCAACAATAAATGCTTAGACAATTAAGGAACTGCTGTCTTCTTGCGGGGTCACAATGTCTAGGCAACTTATGCAAACAGATGTTGTAAAGAAAGAAAGAAAGAAAGAAAGAAAAAAAATCATCTCTATATGAAAGACTCTTTCTCATATGCCTTCTAATGCACATTCCGTTATAAATGTCCTTCTTCCAGAGTTTAGAAATACAAAAATTTGGAACGCTAACATTATGAAGAGTGTTGTAGAAGAGTTCAGCCTCGATTTGCCTCAGTAATAAACCTCAGTAGTGAACAATGTAGGTTTTTGGCCCGAGAGCTGTGCTGCATCATTCTGCAACCTGGCTGGTGGTCATGGCTGTGTGAAGGTCATTGGTGTTTCGTGTTTTGGTTGAGCTGGTATTTTCCTACTGCTTCTTTAAACAAGGAGAACTTAGAGCTGTTACTTTCCTATGGCAGTTTTATCTGGGGGACCCATGATTTTGTCATTACAGTTGAAGAATCACATAAGCAAGCATAAAACCAGAATGAATTTGTCACCTTGTTTAGCTTTATTTTCCTTTTTAATGTTGGTCAAAATGTAGTTCTAAAGACACAGGTTTTATGACAAGTATAATTTAAAATGGAAGATATTTTCATCCATTTAGGAGTGAGTAGACCAAACTAAATTATTACCATTTTCTGAGTCATTACTTTCTCACGTATCAAATGGGGCATAATACACTAATGCAAGAATCTTAAGGGTCCTTACTCAGGCAAAATTCCATTAAATTTAGTATAAGTTTTTCTACATAAGAAGTGAGCGAATCTTTTAGGAGATGACCTTTAAGCCAAAACCATTTGATGGACCTTGGATCACTACTCATAGAAAAAAATTAGAACAGGGGTTTTCAAAAATACCATTTTGCAAAACCTTTTTTGTTTCTCTTTGATGACATATAAGTTTCAGCAATTACCTATACTGTTTAATTTTAAGGCTTTTTTTTTTTTTTTTTAACGTGGTATCTGTTATAGCTGTGTAGAATGTGATTTTTAAAGAGAAAATATTCTTACTGTTACTCAATATGTTACTCATGTAAATAACATACTTTTTGTTTGTGTGGTTCGTTCCTCCCATGATATTTGAGCAATGCAATAGCTCAAGTCTTAGGATATTAGAAAGATGATCCTTGAGCTAGATAGACCTAATCTCAGTAAGGGAAATTAAAGAAATGCCAGAGGAAAATATGGAAATTGATAACAGCAAACATTTTCCCAATACAATTCGGTTCAGCATATTTTTAAGCAGATTGCATCTACTAGTATTTTTGCATTAATTTTAATTACCTACAATGATTAATTACTTGCATATATAAAAAATGCACTGGTTTTTAATACATTTGTATAATTTAAGAAATAAGACATATCTATTCAAAGGAAGTATCAGTTTTCCATCAGTTTTATAGTTTAAGAAGCAGTCATTGACTGCAACTAATTGTAATTCTATTATTAAGAATTTAGCTACAAATTATAATGATTTTTCAAAAGGCATGAAGATGACTTGTGAAAGTATACTGTTACTTAAAAAATGTGTTTTAGCATATATTACAGTAAAAATCAGAATTCAGCCAGCAAACAAGATGATCTTTATATCTCAAAGTAATAATAGTTTTCTGTATTTTTAGTATAAAGAATGTTTTTACTTTGAAAAGTTAATCGTATTGCTTTAGCTTCATGAAACATCCCTGGTTCAGTGTTCTGACAAAACAGCCATTTTATAACATGAAAATAATTTCTTTCAAGTAACTTCTTTCCTTTTTGTCCTTGTTGGTGTGTAGTCTTGGGAAAAAAGTGTCTACTGGGGTCACTGTTTCAAAGTATGGAAGATTCCTTTCAAAAGAAGTAATACAACTCTTCAATTACATTTTTCTATGAGTAGAGAAACTTCATTATGGAAGTGGTAGTCAGGTCAAACCTCTTCTGTCATCCTGTCAGTCATTAGGATATATTGTGCTTTCAAAAACAGCTACACTAAACCAGCTACTGAATCTTTATATAGGAGCAGACTGTGGGGAATCAGTGAAAATAATGGAATTAATTTTATTCTATCAAATTAACAGAAAGATAACAATACGTTAGATTATATTAATTTGTTTGATACATGACTTCCATTTATTTTTGTTTTGTTGATTCATAAACTAGCTGAGGATTGATTCCATGTCATGAACATCTCATGTTCATTTGTTTTGGTTTATAGCAACTTCATAAATATAGAGTGTTTCTAAAAGATGTGCTTAAAAAGTACTTCTTTTAATGAGCTTCTGATGGCTTGCACCCTGTTCAGTTTTTTATGGTATTCCCAGCTCTGGATTTAATTTGTAGAACAGATGGAATAAGTGACAAAACTAACATTTGAAACATATTTCAATTTAATTTTGCTAGTCCCAGAAGTAAATTTTATTCCTATATATTTGTAAATTGGATTGTTCCCCCATTACTTACCAAGAAAAGTCAGATTTTTTTTTTTTTTTTTAAGCTGCCCTTTCTTGAGAGAAATACAATACTGATAATCCAGTTAGGTTTTTTTTTTTCCGGACACCACAGTATAGCTGCTATGGGCTGCACTGAGGCCATAACTTAGAGGAAATGAGTATCCAATGAGATCCCTACTTACATCTGCCTTTACTGAAACTCCAGCAGCAATAAATCCTAGACCTCATAGTAAGCTTTCTGTTCGATGCTTAGTCATTCACAAGATTTGAAAACCTCTCGTGTCTTTCCTTCCTCTTCAGGTGCAGACAGGCACTCTGAGGTAGCACCAGGTTAATAATGTTCCTCAGAAATGTTAATCAGGCTTCTGTGGTATCCTACCTCCTTCCGACACTATGGCAAGAGCAACCTTCATGCATGATTTGTGGAGGTATGGCTCACTGGTTATAGAATGACCATTCCTGCCATGAGGACTGGGACGAGAGAGCAGCTGTTGCAAATCAGGTCTTCTGCATAGCATTAAAACCCCAGCTGAAAGTTGCACTAGAGTTATTTTTCTGAAAAAAAAAAAAAAAAAACCAAAAGAGGGTAAATGGCAAATGTTATTCTTGGTCTCAGTCACAATAAGCAGGTTGAAATCTGTGATGTATGTCTTTTTACTTCTAACTTTCTATTGAAATTATGGCATAAAACACACACACACACAAAAGGGCAGAAATTCTTCTTATCCCTTACAACTCCTATTCCCAAACCTTCTCTAGATGAAGGCAAAGGCTGAATTACTTACCTTGAACAGAGGACCTGCAGTCTGATTATTGATGCTAATTTCTGTTTGTGTAGTTGAAGTGAGCAGTGTAAAGATCTTTTTCCCTTTGCCACTGTTGCTTATAGGATAAACAGGTGTGCTCAGCTTGTAAGTGAGGGCTGGCTTTTCAGCCCTGGTGGGAGTGGGGTGACAGAGTACTCCTTGTGATGCAGGGAGGGAAGAAGAAAGAAGCGACACTGAGTGCAAATACAATGAAAATTCATAGAGTCCTAGAATCATAGAAGGGTTAGGGTTGGAAGGAACCTTAAAGATTATCTAGTTCCAAGATCCCTGCTATGGGCAGGGATGCCTCTCACTAGATTGAGTTGCTCAAAGCCCCGTGCAACCTTGCCTTGAACACTTCCAGGCATGAGGCGTCCACAACCTCTCTTGGAAACCTGTTCCAAAGTCTCACCACCCTCCAAGTAAACAATTTCTTCCTAATATCTAATCTAAACCTGCCGTCTCCAGTTTAGAACCATTGCCCCTTTTCCTGTCAGTATCTGCCCATATAAAAGGTTTCTCTCCCTCCTTTTTAGAAGCCCTCTTAAGGTACAGGAAAGCCATAATAAGGTCTCCCCAAAGCCTTCTCTTCTCCAGGCTGAACAACCTCAGCTCTTTCAGCCTGTCTTTGTAGGATAGTTCCTCCACTCTTCGGATATTCTTCGTGACCCGCCTTTGGACCTGCTCCAACAGGTCCACATCTTTCTTGTGCTGAGGACCTGGATGCAGCTCTCCAAGTGGGGTCAGGACACTCAGAGATATTATAATAAAAAAGGAGGTGCTGTGCTGAATTTTGGTCTGTGCATGCTGCTGCTGTCCCCCATTGATGGATCTGCAAGCGGTTTTAGCAGTAGCCATGATAACAGCGTGCCAAGCCCCTGACAGCTGGTGGCTGCAACGTACTAATTTCTGCAAGTCTGAAACATCTCAGAGCTATGTGGCGTATTTCTGCAAGAAAAACAAAACAGAACAAAACCCCGAGCAGCAGAATACTGCTTGTGTTTGCATTTCTCTGTCTGAAGCACCATTTTGACCACTGCTGATGTCACTGCAGCAACAGTCGCAGTTTCCATGGCAGTTAATATTACAGTTAATATTGTTAAAAATCTCATACAAAGGGAGAGACTTTGAAAAGGCTGTAATACTTCTGCAGAATTCCCACTCGATACATTTGATGGTTTTGCTTGTTTATTTTTGCTTGTTTTCCTCAGAAAAACATTAGGGAGGCCATATGGGGCTTTGGGTGCTACATAGCTATATTATTCTGAACTAGTGTATGCTAAGACAAAAAAATGAAAGAAGTTGGAAAATTTTACATCAATTAATTAATTATTTATAAGCTCATACTCTTGTCTTGGGCAGAAGGAAGTATATCACCTATATGTGGAGAAAAAGATTTCTTGTTAACCTAACTGGAAAGAGAACATTCACATTAAAATACCCTAAACAGGTTTTTTTTTCCAACTATAATCAAGTGGGTTCTGCACCCGAGTAAAACAGTAAAACTCTACTAGGAATAATACTCTCAAAATTATTATACAATCAAACTTGTGAATATCTACCCTTTCTCTGTGCTGCTATGGTGGTCCTCCTGGGTGACAAGGTCAGGAACACCAGTGCTGCTGGAGGCTAGGGTGTCTTAGGGAGCTAGATCTTTCCCAGACTTACATCCACCCGTAGCTCTTCTTATGTTTCCCTGTCACAGCCTGCAGACACAAAGGTCTATTGTTTGTCAGGCAGTCACTATACCACTATAATTCTATATGATAGTCTGATAGAATTGACAGCTTTTGCTCAGGTGAGGGATACTGCTGGACAGCTGTAAATCAAAACCATGGGATATTGGCAGCAAAGTAGAGAAATGAGTGTGACAACCCTTTGCAGTTTTGACATTTGACATTTTTGCAGATTTACCCCATTCTGATTCTATTATTCTGGACAATTTAGGCTTGTATTTGTCAGTTATGGATAGATCTGATCCATTGTATCTGATCCTATTATTCCTGACAATTTAGACTGTACTTGTCTGTTATGGATATATCTGATACATTGTATTGCCTTTTCTTGCTAAGCAAAGAAAAGGTATTCACATTATATGCTCTTTAGGTATTCTGAATTGCTATCCTACAGGCACTTCTTTCTTGCTATATGAGGGTGCAGGGAATTCAAATTCTTAATTTCTCCTAATACAGTCTACAGTGAGCCAGGTGAATGCCCCTCTCTGTCCTCTTATGAGTGATTCATGTGGTTTGATAGTTGTTGAGGTAAAGTTGCTAAAACCTTATCAGTTTTTTTCAAAGAAGTTCTCGAGAATTCATTTCTTATATGACAATCCTTTACAATTTTAAATCCTGATATTGTGGTCCAAAACAGAGTTATGGGCCTATGCATAGTCCAAAGACTTTAGAATGAATTCAAAAGTGTACAAATGAATAAAAGTTCATCTTCATAGATGCAATTTGCAAATTGGAATGAAATTACTTAAATATTGATTACTTTTATTTCCTTATGAAACTGTAACTCAGAAATGGAATTAGCAACCTGGGACAGAATATGGATGTTTAGAATGTTTAAGTAGTTTGGAGTCTACCATAATCAAAGTAACTTATTAGTGTGACATATGAACTTGTAAGTTGCTGTAGCCTATTTCTGGGGAAACAGCAAAATGACCTTTAAAAAAAATGAAAAAAAAGTTAATTAGTCAAAATATAGAGAATTTGTTCCTGTGGTTTCAAAATCAGAAGATATATGAAATTGTGTTTGAATAACTAGCAGAAGGGGCCAATAAATGTCCAAAATATTATTCTGAAAATAAATACTCTGTGAAATGAAAGGGAAAAATAAAATGAAAGATAGGAGAAGATTGCTTAAAATAAAAGCTGGACAGTGTTTCTGACAGCATGAAAAGATAACACCTCTTGTAATGATGTCACCTTTGGGGAAACAACGCATCAGTATGCAATGTCTAACAAACTGTGGAGGAGACATTCATCCAAGAGAAATGTCATGCCCAGAAGTGCTGCAATTCTGACAGGCTGAGAAAAACACTGTAAGTCGGACAGGAATGCTCACTGTTGTGGAGCAAGAAACTTTTTAGTTTCTTTTCTTTATAATAAGCAGTATTAAAAATATTAAAATATTTACAATTATATGCTTTTTTTTACTAATTGTTATTTCCAATTATGGTTGGAAGTAAGATTAATTACGTTAATTGCTGAGATGTAGTTGTAGTGTCCTGGTAGATTACTGCTATTCATGAATAGAAAGGAAATTTTGCTTGAAGCAGGCAGAAGAAAGGTGAGAGTCAACATTTTTTAGTTAGATCATGTGTCTTTACTGAAAACCATGCTACAAAGTTTTTAACATAAGCAGTGGGTCTGTACTTGTTTTGTTGTAACAACTACATTCAGCTATTCACAAAACAAACTTTTTTTGACAGTTTTTTTTCTTATAAGAGTTTTGAAAAGGTCAAAGCTTTTTGACCTTTTCAAAATGAAAGACCTCACTTTTTTCACCAACAAATGACATTTTGAAAAATAAGCTAATCCTAGTGCAACAATTTTTTTAAAGGTCATAACCAAATGACCTAGACCAAATTAAAAAAAAATGTTTTCTAAAAATTTTAAATGTTTTCTCTTTTCCATTCTGTTAAAAGACAGGAAATATATTTGAGATATTTGGACCATTCATAGGATGACAAGAGAATTAATTTTCCAGTTGCACTGTAAGCTGTGGAAGATTCAGGTTTTAGACATGCTAAATATTTATTGTTTCTCCACGCAGGGAGACAGATTATATCAAGTTTCTCAAGGACTTTTACAACCGAGTTTTTAGTATCTCTAGGGTTATATCTCTGCCACACATCTGGATACAGTTTGCCCACACTCTTAATGAATTTGTACATAAAGTTAGAATCATCCATGTTTCCTATGAAGTAGACCTGAGAGAGTTAAAAGTTGTTCAGCTTGGAGAAGACTCAGGGGAGATCTTATTGTAGCCTTTCAATGTATAAGAAGGTCTTGTAAGAAAGACAGAGAAAGTCTTTTCACCAAGGCCTGTAGAGGCAGGGTAAAGAACAGTGATTTTTAACTGAAAGAGGATAGATTTGGATTGGATAAAATGAGGACATTTTTGATTACAAAAGGGGTGACATGCTGGTTGTCCAGAGAAATTTCCCAAAGAAAGTATGGATTTCTTTGGGACAGGTTGCCTAGGGAAGTTATGGATGCTCCATCCATAGAAGTGTTCATGGCCAGGTTGGATGGGACTTTTGAATAACCTGATCTAGTGAAAGATGTCCTTGACCATGGTAGAGGAGTTGAAATAGATGACCTTTGAACCTCCCTGCCCACCCAAACCATTCTAGAAATCTATGATTCTATGTTGCAGCCTGTGTCTATTGTCTCTCATACTGCTGTCCACCTCTGTCTCTGTCTTTGATGTTGTCCATAAACATTTAAAAAGCGAACTCTGACCCACCCAAATGGATGTTTGTCCTGCTGTCAATCCCAGAGATCCATCTAGTCAGCCAGCTTCCAGCTGAACTTGGTGCTTGTAATTGCAACCCTATGAAGTCAACGCTCCAGCCAGTTTCTTTTTACCCACTTATCCAGTCCACATTTGAGTGTTTGGCTGTAGTGATATTATAGCAGACAGTGCCAAAGGGTGCGCCTTGTTAACATCAAGTCATGGGACATGCAGTCTTCTCCCATCCATGCATCATGGATAACATGATACAGTCTGTGTTCAATAGCATGATAGAATATTGTATTTCTTGCAGTAGTTTTGAAGGCAGAGGGCTACATTGAAATAGTTTGGTGAAAGACAATTAAAGTTTTTCTATGTAAATCTTTATAGCTCATTTCAGCTCTCCAAAACGTATTTTTTAAATTCAAATCCTTTAAAATGGGACCTTAAAGAAATAACCTTTCAATATTTAATTAAGATGCTTCTGAGAACAAGTGAGCATTGGAATTATAATTAAAGTTTGTAAATTTGTGAGATTTGTATCAATTTTATAACTGACTTTTTAAAGGAGAACAAAACATATTTTTACTGCACTGAGATCTATCATATTACCAGAATTGTAGAAAGAGTTTTAGTGTTCAGACTCAAGTCTATATGGCTTTCCTGTTAGACCCCATTAGTGGCAGTGTTCATTATGATCCCAGTAAGAAATGGACTCAGGCTCCATAAGGTACAGTTGAGAATCTCACTTATTGGAGCTAACAGAGTAAGGAAAAAGACAATAGATAACCTCATGGTCCTTCCCATGTGAGAACTCCAAGGTGTGCAGTGTCACAGGATGCACTGCTGATCTGGGCAAAACACACAGAAGTTTGCCAGCATTGTAGTCTTTATTGGTCTTCTGGCCTTTTCTTGGAGGAAAGCACTTCTGTTCATAGCTTCTACCATGAAAGAAATGGACTTTTGCATAAGAACTTGCAGGTTCACTTTAAAGCAACGTCAAGGTCACACAAGTGATGTAATCACCAGTACCAAATGTGAGCTGTCTACAGCTTCCTCTGTTACAATCAGTCCTCTAAGTTTATCCCGCAGCCAAGAAAAAGTAACATAACACAGGCCTGAGGCCGTGTTGTCCATGCAGTGGAGTACTGGACAGCACAGCCTGTTACATGGATCACTAGCTCCTCAATGTATGATAGTCTTCTGGGTAGCCTCACTTCATCTCCCATACTCCACTTCATGTTCTTTGGGCTGCTTCCAGCTACTGCCGTGAAATAGGTGTCCTTCTTCCAAAAGCAGGAGAAGCATCAATTGCAGCTGAAGTACAGACAATTTATACTCTTTGGCCCTCTCCTTAGAGAATGCTCTCATGTCATCTTAGATTTGTCTTGTCTGTATGTGAAATGTTAAATAAATACCTATAATCCAGAACAGGGTGGTTTCTGCCTGTATGGAGAAGGAATGAGCATCAAATGAATGCCATAACTGCTTTTGTCATTTTACTGCCTATAGAGAGTAGTGTCAGTGCACTGGATGGCTTCTCCAAAGAATAGTGTTGAAATGAGAAAAAATAGAATTGGAAAAGTTCTGTCATTTTCTAATCTGCAACACTGGGGTGCTTACCAGGAATTCCAATAAACAGACACAGATGAAATTCAATAAAGTAGACAAAGTGTGGGCTAAATTTTTATTCTTTTTGCAGTACTGTGAATCTGCTCCTGTCAGATTACCCAGTGTAATTTACACTATGGGGAATAGAAGAAGGAATAGTTGGAATCAAGTTTAGTAGGTAGCAGGTTTCTTTGTCTATCTTCTCTTTTGCTCCTTCCAATACACTTTTTTCTTTCCCAGTAATTAACTTCCGTGGGTATTTAATTTAATTCTCTTGGCATCAGCCTTTCTAGATTATTGTTTTTCCAATATTTATTCTCTGTATGATGGCAGTCCTGGCTTGTGCAATTATCCTTAAGGGTGTTCCAGTTTTTTTTACTTTTTTTCGTAGTGCTTCACAGCCAAGTGCTACAAGTTTGATTAAACTGGCAGTTTGGTCTGACTCATTTATGGGCTTTATGTGCCTTTTTCTCCAAGTGCTACAACTGAAAGCTTTTTGTGGAGGGCAGAAAGCCGGGAGGGGGTTCTCTATTTATTTTGAAGTGTAAGGAATAAATTTAATCCTTAAGCAAACAAACTTTAAGTGAGATTGATGAGGAAATGCTGCATTATTTGTATCCAAATTAATGGATTTCTCATGTTTGTGCCATTAGTACCTAGTAAGAACAGTGAAATAAACTGTGCTGTAAATGCAAAATTGCATAAAATATTTCATCTTCCATCCTTATGGTTTTGATATCTTATAATGCCATAAATTCCTGTCAGCATTACTTAACAGGGAGAAATCAAGGGCAGGATTAGGCTGGAGCAGTAGAATGTAGCTGCAGAAAGAGCAGCAAGACAAAGGCCAGCTTGAGATTGTGATTCTCCTTAGCCGTTTTTGTTGACGGATACCCAGCATTGTTACACTGGAGTGAAAGCTGGCCCTTTCCATACTCTAACCCTGTAGACAGCAATCCCCCTCTGAAAAGAGAAGGTGAATTTTTAGTCTATCTCTGCAGTAGATCTTCTGAATTAAGAACATTGTGCTAAAATAAAAAAAAGAGGCTCTAATTCTCTTCTCATGCAAACAGTGGCAAATAAGAAATAATTGTGAAGAAGGGACTAGAAATGTCTGTGAGAAAACAGAGCAGAATTTTAGCTGTTCAACTTAGTAATATATATACATTAAAAGCTTAAACTTATCCTCATCTCACTGTGTACTTCTTCTTACTTGTTCAAGTCTCATATTTTATAAGGGCAAGATTTTTTAATATATTTGTGAATTTCTGATTTTATCTTCTCTCTAAAAAGCCTTTCTACTGTGTAATAAATGCTGAGAATAGGCTGAAAAAAATGCTGCTTAGTTTGTGAAGGAACAAAATCACATCTGCATATTAAGTCCAGAGGCTTAAAGTAATGACTTGGCCTTTGGTTGATTGGTGGACAAATGTTGAATAACTGAATCATTGCCCCTTAAGTTAAATAGAGAAATACTGCAGATGTAGCTTTTGCTAGTTATGGCTTTCAGATGCTCCTTGGGCCTCCTGTGCCTCCAAATGCAATTGTCAACTGACCCAGAAATATCGTGGCTGTTTATATAATTAGGTGGTTCGCTCGTGGTGGTATAACTGCCACCAAATACAATAGCAAACAAAACTATTTTGTTTAGTTTGCAGTTTTAGCAAGGGATCATTTGAGTGGCATATAAGAGTAGGGAGATTTTTACTTATCCAGAGATTTTTTTCCATGACAGATCCTCTTACACAAGATGTTATGAGCCAAGCAATATTTTGGACAGACCTCAAAGCAGAGCTTTTTGGAGTGTACAGCTTAGATACCGTGAAGTTCAAGGCCAGGTTGTATAAGGCCTTGAGCAACCCAACCTGGTTTTCAAGTTTCTCCCACATCACTCAGGGAACAGTCTGTCATCAGAATTTATACATGTAATTACAAAATATATTATTGATCAGCTGTACTCTCAAACCAGACAATATTGAGAAGGTATCTGTGTCAAGTAGACTTGGAAGTTAAACTAAGGTATCTCAGAAATATAGGAGACTTTCATGGCCCTAACACATTGAATAACTGGACCTCATGGGATCAAGGAGGACCAGCACTGGTAGTTGTAAATATTGACATTTGAAAACTTTACCACAGCTGATGACATGTTTTTACATATTGACTGTGGTTTCTCTCACTCCTATTTTGTGTATTGTTCATGCTTTCATGTTGTTTTTCATACCTAAATTAGGGGTTTTTTTTCAAAGAGAGTTATAAGATATTGATGGCTTTAAGAGAAAAAAAAAAAAAAGTGGAGTTTTAAGGAGAAAATATTGTGTGAGACATTCTGGAAAATAAAGAAAAACTGGAAGACTTTGAGAAACAGCAGGATTAATGAATAGCCTAACTCTAATTTGTGCTGGGAGGATCTATGAAAATAAATAGCACTTTTATATTTGTTAGGGGATTTTCTGAGCTAAAGAGAATGTGTTACTGAATTACTCATGTGGATTTTTCAAAATGATGATCAACGGAATAGCACTGGACTCTCTCTCCAGGCTCCAGTGGCTGTACCACTGTATGTGAATATCACATTCACTGTTTCAATGTGGGATGAAGCCTTGCTCTTCTCCTTTGTGGTGGACTTAGATCAGGCATATTTTGCAGTCACTTCTAAAGGAAAAAAATGCCTTCTGAAGGATATGAGGAAGGGATTTTTTTTCCATTCCAATTTTTAGAGATTTTTCAGCAATGAATATGGATCAAGGTTTTCCTGTTACGTTTTATTAGTTTATGCCAAGTCTCTTTTGCGGTTTTCAGTTGTCTAAAATTACTCAAACAGAATGGCCCCTTACACAAAAGAATTATTTCCTAGGGCTATGAATAGCAGGACACAGACCTTGAACTGGACTCTGAATTTAGAAGGAACTAGCACAAAGAGAATGCAAAAATGACATGTCTGTGACAATCAATTTTTCCAAGCACAATGTAGTACAGTTAAACTCTACTGTTTTGTACTAAATGGAAGCTTTTTAAGAAGCTTGTCTTCATTTCTGAGTATGAGGTGCAGTAATCTGCAAACCAAGAATGGGTGTATCAGCCTGTGAAATATTATTGCTGAGTCAGGAAAATTAAGCAAAATTCAGTATAAAAAGGGCCTTTTTCTCTCCATCGTGTCATCTTGTCGTCTCATCTTTGCTATGCTTGGGTATTTTAAGAAGATGAAATATGTTGGAACAGTGGAATAGCTCTATGTGTGTTTTGCAATTTAGCTTCTGTTATTTCATCACCTTTATTGACTCCTGCACTTGTCCTACTCATTCTCCTAGCCATGAGATACACTGATCTAAATGCAAACTTGAACTATCACCAAGAAAAGAAATAATCCCTCATTGTTAACATAGGAATTCAAGTGTTTTCTTCAGAGAAGCTTACTGAGTTTATGTATAAATTTTAGGGACATGCATTGTCCCCTTAGTATTTTATAATCTTTATTTATTTTTTATTAGGAGGATATTTTCATTTATGGCTTAATTTCTTTATCTATGGTAAAAACATGGTGAGAACTATGTTCAGTTTAATAGTATTCAGCCAAATTGCAACAGACTTAATCAGGGGGTAGTGAGCATCAACTGTTTGAATTAATTAGAAAATAGGTATCTAACTGTTGATGCTGCCACTTTTGCTGCCTAAAGCACACTACCTGCACATTTTCTGCTGCTGTATCTCAGAAGTGGGAGGGAAAGGGGCATGCTGATTTTATGATAATTAATCAAAATCTAGTAAGAAACACAGCTTATGTTGACTAACATCATGATAAGTAGCAATGACCTGCTAAGTATCCCAAAATACTGTTAAAATCTCAAGATACATTCTGTTAATAGAATACAGTGAAATAACATCAAGAGAGGGAAATACTAAAATTTTTTAAATAGGCAAAATTCAACTAAGAGTACTACAGCTTTACTACATTTGTAATTTTGTTTGTCAAAGAAAAGAAAAATCTGTTGGAAGAAAACACTGGTATATATCCTATCAAAGAAACCCCTCTGAGCCTGACTGAAGAAACTGCATTTCAGTGACCCTCAGAATGCTGCCAAGGTCATCCAGTCCTTCGCTTCTATGCTACAGCCATTCATGCAAATTAAAGCTGCCTGCAGGCCTGCTGCAACTTGCAATATGCACATAGCTCTTCAAAGATTCCTGAATACGT
Organism: Eulacestoma nigropectus; assembly: GCA_013397775.1. Classification (NCBI taxonomy): domain Eukaryota; kingdom Metazoa; phylum Chordata; class Aves; order Passeriformes; genus Eulacestoma; species Eulacestoma nigropectus. The sequence goes on along the minus strand of VZTE01001982.1, from coordinate 473,634 downwards.
GTGAGTAGATTATTTGGGTTAACTTTCTTTTCCAGTTCTTTTATTTGTCAGTTTAGGATTCTTGTTACCTCTACCCTTCTTCATCTATACCATACATCCAATTTGCACATTCTACAAGAAAGAATGACTTTTTTTTTGATGTAAAGTGAGATGTGGTCAAAGGGAAAAATTACATCAAGGGAGGAAGAAAGCCTGGAGAAAGCACTAGGATGTGGCTGCCACAAAAACCTAACATGTATTCTCCTTTTTTTGCTTGAGCAGTTTCAGTGTTTGTTGTTGCTCTCATAATTTTGTTATCACTGCAAGCAGCAATGTAAGCAGCATTTTGAATTTCACTTGTTATGAGCTATGTTATAATTGTGTTGTTGCTCATTTGTGGCTGCGTAGTGACTGAAACAGATGTGGCTTTTTGGGGTGAGCAGTGCTCAGGGGCTTATCTCTGTAATTGCTCAGGGCACTGATGAATTCAAAAGAGATAGCTCAATGTTATGGCAAAAAAAACTTAAACAAGAGTGAGGGCAAAGAAAAAAACAATGTAGCTCTGAGTGCTGGGGCTATCTACTTGATATATACTCTTTACTCTTTAATTGGTTTGTGTATTCATTTCATCATGTCCCTGTATAGCTTCACATGTGGCAGAAAGCATAAGAGGAGTTGCATTTCACAACACAGCTGTCAGGCAGCCGAGCTCAGCCTTTTGTGTCATTTAATGGAAGTTTAGGGGCTACTTGTTAATGCATTAAACAAATCCTACCTTCCAGAGAGGGCATGGTAAACTTAAGGGCACTCTGTGCTTTTTTAGAGGTGAATGTGTTTTCCTTTTTTGGCTAAATCATACAGCTATAAGAATTTCCAAAGCAAAAATCACTCTCCATCCTCATTGCTTTTTCCCTTTCTTGAAAAGCTGGAAAATAAAACAGTTTGAATGAACATACCAAAGAATGGCCAAAACCAGATACAAACAGTTAAGAAAAACTCTTTGATGGAGTTGAAGGTTAGACAAACTTAACTCTCTTGTGAGAGAAGAGGATTAATTTGTTTCTGGCTGGACATCTGCTTAGAGCTTACTCTGTAGCTCATCCATCCAGACTTAGTATCTCAAGGCATCATAAGATGGAGTCACCTTCTGTTTCTCATTTGAGACTGTGATAAAAGCATTACTTGAAGCCCTATTTCCTTTGGAGTTCTTTTCCTGCAGTGAGCTTCTGGTAACTGATGCAAAGACATTTCTGAAAATATTTTAAACTGTTCCTGTGGTACTTTGCCCAAGTAATTTCCAATGATTCTTGGCATATCGTTATGTGAAGTGATCACTACTTATAAACATAGTCAAGAAAATGCCAGCATAACTTCACAATCTGAGCATAGATTCTGGGGGGTTTTGTCAGTGTTTTGGAAACAAGCTCTTTTGCCTTTACCAAGCAAGCAGGCAGCCCCTGAAGCCTGGAAATATGTGACTGGTTCTCTGCCCACTTCCCCTCTTGAAACTCAAGGTTTCAGGTAGCCTCCTTTCTTCAGATTTTGCCAAAAATTAGCTTGATTTCTGTCTGCTTGTAATACCAACTGTAGCTAATACTGAGACTGGAAGAAAGAATATTCTTATTTCTTGGCTGTATTCCTGTCTTCTTTTCAACCTCAAGCATTGTCAAACTCTAAACAAGTTGAAAAATTTATATATAGTTATTAAAAGCAGAAAATATTGATTAGGCAAAGCTAGGTTTCTCAGACAATAAAATCGATTTAATTTTCTTAAATTTAAAAATGTCATTTAAAAATTTCTTCAAGTCACAATGGAAAGCAATTTAAATCTTTTGATCTGATATACCTGAAATGTTTTAGTTTGGATCAGTTGGTCCATTATTTATTTCTGTTTGAACAAGTATCTCATGAAAACTAGAGCTGTGGTGTGGTGCCTTCCATCCCAGAACTTTATCTGTCAAAATCCACTGTAGTTTTTGAGCTGGTTGAATCATGTCTATGCATTAGTGGCATGCTATGTCTGTGATGCATCACAACGAGTGCGCTTCTTTTCCAAATGTGCTGAGGTCAGAGGCATAAATGGTTCTCAAACTGCTTCTGTATCATTGTTAGTAACTTGCTGGTTCTTACTGTTTGTTGTAGGAAGTCCGAAGATCATTAATGGCATGAAAGAGATCTAAGGGGTTTGACAGTTTTCAGTCTATACCAGGTACAATGAAATATTTTGAACTGGAAAAAAATTCATTCAAAAAGGTCGAAGTGGGATACTTTGTAATACTCATACCGTCATTTAAAAAAAAAAAAAATTTTTGGATTAAACAAAATATTGGATTGCCAGGATTTCTTACAGGATGGCAGCTTTTACTCTTTATAGATACCAGTTTCAGCTTAGCTTGCTGATACTAAATGAATCCAATCTTGGGAATAATATTGAACTACTAAGAACTAATTATTGTGATTGGTGTAGGCTTTTTTGGTCAAATGATGTCATACACAACATTTGAAATTCTTTCAGAGAATACTTAAATCTGCTGAAGCTTATGTTTGCTATTGTTGATTGATGCAAAAAATACTGCAAATTGAAAAAAAAAATAGTTTGTTTGTTTTGGTTTGGAGTTGTTTTTTGTTTTATTGATCTCCCTGTCTTGGTGAGTATGTTTAGTTGATCAAGTGGAGCCAGTATTCAACCAGGTCTGTAGTCCTACAAATGCAACAAACTAAGTCTGAATAGCTGGTTTATGTGTCTACTGCATTGCTGCTAGTCCATACAAATAATACCGAAGACACTGTCTTCTTTGAAAAAAAAATTACTTGACTGTTTAAATTCACCGCTTCAACTTAAGAGAATCATATGCAGTAAGGTGTGCAGATTCTTCACATTAATCTCTTTGGTTTTCAGTTTTTAGAGAAGGATGACACTACATACTCCACTAGTGCAAGATGGAGAGGCACTTAATTGCCCTGGCCTGGTAGGACGTGTTAGGCTAACCAAGGCCAGCAACTATACTTGTTCTTTGCTAGTGTAGTTCTAAGAACAAGCTAATATAGGCTGTTTAAAATAAATTTAACATCACATTTTTGTTTAAATGAAAATTTTTTACTTCTAGGCCATAAATTTTATCTTTTAAATTTTGAGGCTTTCCTATAGAGTGGGTAAGATGTACCTGCTTTGTAGAGAAGTACATAATTTGTTCTGCTACTTCAGCACCTCTTGTAATTTAGCAACCTCCCCAAACCTGTGCTTGCATCATCTCCGATTCACAAAATTTAATGGGTCTTTCCTATAAAGGTACAAAAACCTTTTAGATTGTTTTTATTCTACACTCATACTGCCAGATCAAGCTCAATACACCCACAGCCTTTCTACACAGAGTATTTGGCTTATCATAAAAGGCAGAAAAAACAAAAAAAAAAACCAAGCCACAAAGCCAGAGCAGTGCAGTGAGGGGGAGTGCTGGAGCAGCCCGGAAGAGAACTCTGTCAAATACGTGCTTCCCACACTCAGTCTGCTGCACCCCTTCTGCTCCTTCCATTGAGAGAGATGGGACAGCTATGGCCAGGAGGGGGAATGGTAACACAAAGGAAAAATATCTTAGTACAATGTGATAGAAGAAGCAAAGATAACCAAAATGCTTTGTGCTAAATATTAAATAGTGTAAAAAATGAAATGGAAACAATGGACAGTACCCTTTTTCCCAGACTGTAAACATCCATGCTTTCCTGCTCTGAGGATAGTCTACTCATGCACTAGTACATTTGTGCTGGAGTTACCTAGTAGTGCTTTTCAGCTGTTCCCATGTTGCCTAGGGTACTAAATGGGTCTCACAGACGTTTTCTTTGCTGTTTCATTGAGTTTCCTTTGTGAGGGAAAACTGCCCATATTCCACAAGGCAAAATACAGTCTTTCTACCCATTCAGGAAGAAAAGTAAAGGAAAAAAGAAGCTTGATATGTATGAAGTGAATGACGTAATCCATTCCTCCCCTCTAATTTGAAGCTTTTAGGAACGAAAAAAAAAAATAAAAAAAAAAAAGCTCCTATAGCCAGTGACAATCAACAGTTTCTGCAACAAAATGGCTATGTACTTCCAAACCTATGGGCTGATTATTTTGAGAGTGCCAGTTATGCTTTCAGATAAGAACACTTTTAATTTCTGGCCATATTTTTATTAGTAGGAACCATTAAATTAACTAGAGAGAGAACGGTATGTGTAGGTAGCTGGTTCCCATCTTCCTTAGCTGCATGGTTCAATAAACACGTACACATTTAGCAAATGATAGTGCTGGAGCCATGAGGGTCTACATACAGAAATGTGGGATGATTTGTAGGAAAAGGTTATGTTTTACTGTACAAGCTGGGGGAACAAAGAGTGGGGGGGAGATGGAGATGAGCTTTCAGGCATACAGAGCCATATAAGTGAAGATGGGAAGTGTTACTATAAGCTCAACCTAATTAGACCGATCAGTGAGGCAAGTTAGCATGCACTTATGTGATAATTTTAGTGTAGACTGGGTGGAAAATTTTGAATAGGATCCTTAAATCATCTCCACTCACAGTACTTAATCCATGGCAAGGAATGAGCTCAGAACTCATACCATGTATTCCTGCTGACTAAAAGCAAACCAGAAGATGAACTGTAGGAGTGCAATTTAATACTTAGGGCCTTCCGTTTTCTGGACCATATTGAAATGAATCCAAAGTAATCTTTAAAATGCATATGGTGTAGACACTGGTTTCATTGCACCAATTATTTTGTTCAATAGATCAGCTTCTACTAAACTACTTTGTAGGGCAGATAAAAATTTACATTTAAGTAGCTTGTTCACATCATCTATTTTAGTTTTAGGCTTGCAGCCTCTGCTTCCAGACACAGCTTACATGCCTTCAGATCTCCTAAATTTAGGGAAAAAATAGTTTGCATAATAATAATAATAATCATAATCATCATCATCTGCCTATAAACTTTGTCTTGCATTTTGATTGCTTAAAAGGAATTCTTTCAAATGCTAATGAAAAGCAGTAGTGGAGGGGTTAAATATGTACTTTCACTAAAACATTGGCATTCTTCACTCTGTTATGAGACATGCCAAGGTAAAGAAATGTGTGAATTATCTTTCACTAGTGTGAAACTAGCAAGAAAAAAGAAGACAATATGTTCAAAAAATCGGTTTCACAAGATTTGGAATCACAAGCTCTGAAAATCTTAACAGAAACCAAATGGTTTCTTTGTGGTGTTACTACAGTACAAGAATTTAGATTGCATGGGGATTATGCTGTGTGTTTCTCCCTTAACATACTTGAATATCTTTACAGTTTAACCTTCACATTGACTTCTGGGGATATTGAAACAATTATAGTTTTTCTATCATGTGCTTTATCTTAAGTTTCTGATATGTATTCTCAGCTGTAACAGACTTCTTTTTTTCCCAGGGAAAGATAATGAAGGTTACAGCAGAACTGAAAAAAGAATAGTTTTCATGAAGGACATATATTAGTGTGGACTAAGGGCATAATTGAAGTTGTTTTTGATGTAGCTGGAAACAGCCGAGTCTGAGACTGCTGTACGCGCATGAAAGCTCTGTTTCTTACAGTTGTGCTTACTGCAGCACTTTTCATTGCAGCACTGAAGTACTGGCATATCTGAAGTACTGAGATGTCTGAATTTTGCAGCAGAGACTGAAACCAGAATGAAAATTCAGTGGGCATTCAGTGGGGATTCTGAGGTCATAGATCTCACTGTGCAAAAAAAAAGGGGGACTGTAAGGGAAAGTGTGTGTTTCCCTAAAGCTTGCCTTTGCTTCAGTTTCAGGAATTGGAAATATTACTTGGAAATATTAAAATATTTTTACAGATCCTTAGAAGTATCCAAAGCAAGTATGAGGGAATAAATACTCTGTACACTGTGAATAGTTCTTGTCACATAATGTGACATTCTAAGAAAACTGGCGTAGGGGACACCGTTTGAAAGACTAATCTGAAAGAGGAATCTAATCTTAAATCAGTTTTAACATACAAGTACATAGAAAGGCAAGAATGAAAATCCTGGAAGGATGAGTTACCAAGCCTAGTCAGGCGTTAACTTCCCTCCCACTACAAATGGTACAGGTACAGAGGTACAAATGACAGGAGTCCATGCTTAGAGAAGTTATGTTTACTGAGACAGATGGCCTGGAAGCATGGAAAGTGCCTTGTTGCAGAGATCTATGGTAGCATCAGATGCAATTGAAACAAGTCAAGGAAGGATGTTGCCAAAATTTTATATGGAAAAGGTGTGGGATCAGAGAATGTCCTCACTCCTAGAACATAAAAAGATTAAATACTCTAGATAGGAAAACATCTGACACCAAAATCAAAGCAGAAGCAATAAGACTCATCAGATCAATAATGCAATCCAGTGTGAATCCTCAAGGATGAATTAGAACCAGGTACAATTTTTTAAAAAACTCTATCAATTAAATTAAAAAAGGGGAAAACAAATAATCAAACAATCAGACAAAAAAAAGCTTGCTTACAGTGAGTAACAGCCAAGCAGTAATTAACAAATTCTAGAGAACCTTAATGGGGAATGAATCCTGCAAAGCAGAGATTGAAGACAACTAATGAACTTCCATACGTGAAGTGTAAGAAATCAGCTCTATACAACCAGAAATAAGAAGCCTTTTTAAGAGGAAATTGCTCTGTCTTGGCAAAGCTGTGATTTGATGTCCATGAAAGACCATTACTGTAGAATCAGAAAATAATGCTATCCCATATTGACTTATCATTATGGTGGTTGTAAAACAACTGCACAGCAAATTATAGATCTACAAACAACTGAAGGTACTGAAACGGACACTGCTGTCAGTGTCTGCTTCATATATTGATGCTAATCTTGTGTGACCTTTCCAGAGAGGGAATATTTATATCCTGTGGAGTCATAAATCTGGCACCTGACATTTAGTTTTTGCACATAGAGCTGGATGAAATGTTCAGTACACTGATGTCTTTGCAATGCTATTTTGTCACTACAGATGGCTCTGCACAAGCACAGAGGGAAAGAAATATTCTGGTATCTTTATGAGGATACCAACATCCATCCAGGAGAGGTTCAGTGGGATGAAAACATTTTAACTACCATCCTTCATGTACATGTCATAAGCTGTGACAGTGAGGCAGAAAACAGCCAGAGATGGTAATACTTACAAAGTGGGAAGGACAAAGAACTAAAATTAGAGAACCGTTCTTCTTAAGATACTAGGATTTGGTATCCTGTTTATCAGAATGAAGAAAGTGAAGTCTGATTCTAGTGGATTACGGCAGATAAAAATAATGCCTGCCACAGAAGTGGAAGTGGAGAACAACAGTATAAAGATATTATGACACCTGTCTAAATTTTGGCCTCATTTGTGGGCAGGAGAATGTAGATCAGTATCTGGGCGAGAATATAGAAAAACAAAATAACATGGAGCATTTGAAACTGCGAGATACGTGGATGATCCCGTTACATTCCTGCTCTGAGCTGCTGGACAGGTGAAAAGATAGAAAGAATACTGATAGGAGGAAAGTTAAAAGAATAGCCAGATGTTTGTGGGAGTGTACTTTTTAGTGGGATTCAATGTCTCTGTGGCTGTACCCAAATATAGAAAGAGCTTTTGGCTTAATCATTAGGGATGAAGTGGTACTACCAGCTTAGCAGTGGTTATCCTGCTGTTAAAATTGAATTCTCAAATTACAAATGTTCATTAGTGAGAACTATGGGCAAAGCCTCCATACTGTTGACACAGTATGTTGCTATATCCCAGTGCTGGGAGATTTAGAACCAAAGAACCATAGAATATCATGATAACCTGTGTCTTTATGATAGTTGCACCACAGCCTGAACATTACTGGACAATGGTAAACTGCTAAGAAGGTTACTGTCTTGATTTAATCAATTTTTCAGTTTTAAAAAATAAGCAATAAGAACTCAAAATAGCTATTGAGTGACACGACTGATTAGCACAGCAGGCATAAGTCATGTAGAGCAGAATATGCAAAAAGTGTATTATATTTTTGGAACACAGAGCTGTACCTCTGGGACATCTTAATCAGGAGCTACTGCACAAGCATATATGTCCCATTGGGATTTGCAGTTTCTGCTAATAGATGCAAGAAGGTTAGGATGAATGTATGCAACAGTTTTTGATAGGTTTTTTTAAAAAAATAAAAATTAAAAGAAAGCTTTATGGTAGTCGAGTTGGAGAAGAGAAAACCAGGAAAGGACAAATATATCAGAGATTCAAAGGGATTTGTTACAGCTAAATGTTTTAGGAAACTGCACAGCAGATCTAGCCAATAACCAATAGAAACACAGAAGTGATTGCAAGCAATCTACCAACATTTGGTTTTGTTAGGGTCTGAGAAAGCCTCAAGCTTGAATAAAAGAATTGGGAACTATATTGTGGTATTGGTATATGAGATGTAGGCAAAATAAACACTGGGAATCCATCACCATATTGCTTCTCTCCTCATAGATTAGTTTTGATGCAAATTCTTCAAGTTTGGAAGAGAATGAAATGTTACCTGATAGCGATGTTGTGTGCAGTCAGAAATAGTACAGCAGAAAATCACATGAAAGTAAACTGAAGTAAAAAAAAAGAATATTTTCGTAAACATTCTCTGGTTTGTATTTGCTTTATTGGGTTGAAAATAGAACATGGGGAATGGATGCCAGTAAGGAAGTCAGACCTCAGGTTTCTGAAGGGAGAGTATTTGGAAGAAGGTCAAAAGTCAAAATGTAAGTACAGCAGGAGCAAAAATAATCTAGTCATTTAATGGTAACTTTCCATAATTTGGGGGGGGGGGCAAAGGGAGGGAAGTCTTAGAATCATTCACCTGTGACTGATCCCTGAAGCTCAAGGAACAAAGCACTTTTGCTGTAGTCCTGAGTCATCTTAAACTCTGTGTTGAATATTTGATCATGTTACATGTGATTGAAAAAACCCAAAAATCAACAAAAGCTTTAAAAATTTTAAATTCTTGAAGCCTCTAATGGCTGAATCGGAATTGTCAGCTTACAAATTATCACGTGTTTCAGGCTTTTACAGGCAGCAGAAAGGGTTTAGCAAATGGTAGCAATCAGTTTCAGCATCTCAAGCTAGTCCTTAAGAAAATAACTAATGTACGCTGAGGTGTTTGTAATAGGTTACTTAACAATGACAAAATATTGTCAATGACATAAAAAATTATTTTCTTAAGGAACATCTTATCCTGGATTATGGATGTGAGTGTTTCAGGACTATGACATAGTTATGCAGAAACATCTCCTTGGGCTTTGGGGGATTTTTAAATCTCAAATCATCATTATCCTCCTAATAATTTATGTTAAAGTTTCCAGAGAACGCTTTATAATTCAAAATCAAATTTAGATAATTTTAAAAGTTTTTTTTTTTTTAAATAATATATGTTGAAGCTCTATAATCCAATAGATATTAATTAAGACATTAAATGCTAATGTTTGTACACAGCATTATTGAAGAAATGTTTTTTGCCATCTAGATAAATTATAAATGTACCAGAATATTTTATTAATGTAGAAGAGGACTGTAAGCTTGCTGTGACAGACTTTTCTTCTTTCTTTGTCCTCAAATTAAATGAGCATTTACATTTTAATCATGGCCTGATACAGTCTAAATGGCCAAATGCAGCAGAAGAACTCTTAATTAATGCCTGCATTTATTAGAAATTTTTAACTAAAACCCACTGCAATTTGTAAAAATTATTATAAATCACTTGAGTGTACACTCTGCATTTGGCAGAATGAAAATGCACTTAACTTTCAGTGATGATCAATTTTTAAAATAGTTTGTTCTACTTTAAAGCCCAATGTTATGGACATTTTCAACCTATTGCCTCATTAACTACATTCATATTAAAATATCACTCAATTTCAAATGAGAAGATAATTATAATACCTTGAAGCAAATGAGATGTTATTGCAATAATTAAATCTGAAATGAGATGCAGATAGTTTGGACCTGCTGCTTTGCTGGCTCTTTAGTATTAAATACTGTTTCCATTGGTCACACTGCATTACAACATTGCATACCAATAACAGTGTAATACCTGATAGATTAAAATTGCTCTTGCAGGCTACAGGAGCAGAGTTTATTGACCATGATACTTTGTTCACCATTTACAACACATTACTTGTTTTCCCATGTAGCTTTTCAGTTGTATACTCCCTTTCTGCATAAAAGAGGGAAAAGAAGAAGGATGCTGTAAAGTTCATCCTCTTTCTTTAATTTCTATAATCATGGCGATGCCCCTCTACCTTGAGTAGCTGAGACTGCAGAAAATGTCAAGGAGAAAGTCACTTACTATAGACTTTTCCCACTGTACTGTCTCAAGACCCAACATACTAATCATGTCTAGCTGAAGAAGAAGTATTTACTGCCTTTTTTTTCCCCAGCTCTTAGAGATAGCACTGTGTGGTTCAGAGTCAAGGCCATCTCTATGGATGTACATAATCTAAAAGTTTTTTACAACCAATTTATCTCATAAATCATAAATTTTTCAGTTCCTTTTGTCCGTATTCTGTCTGTGTATGGCTCCTGCTTTCAGGAGAGGAAGCAAAAGAAGATATTTTGCAGTTGAACTTGAGGAAGGGAATTTATCTTTAGGAAAAAACTGCAGCCACCTTTTTTTGTCCTTTTTCTTATACAGCTTTCAGTTATATTAAAATTTATGGAAAGCTAAGTTATATTCTATACATTAGTTGTTGATTGTAATTTTAATGTTACTGATCAGCATTAATAAAGACACTATCAGGTAATTTTGCCATCTTTTTTTCACACATATCCTCATAAAATAGTATTTGTAAATGAAAATCTTACAAGATGTAATACTAAACACTGCAGTGGTTTGCAACACATAATCCTAACCTTTTTTTTCATATGACTGGTTGTTTAACTTGTACCACATATAGAGCAGACACGTCGAATAGGAAAAACCCAAGTATTTAATATTTCTTGTTTTGTATATACTCCATTGCTGGATGTCTTCCAGCATTATCTTTTGATGCTGAGAGCATTATTGTTTACATAAAAGGTTAAAAAAACCCAAAAAAACAAACCCTGCAAAAATTACAAGCAGAGATTAAATGGACAATGCAGAAGGGGATTTTCAGCGACATGATTTCCATTTGGCAGAAAGCTGTTGCCTTAACAAAAGATGTGATTTTCCCCAGAGGCAGTTTGCCATAAAATCAATGTTTGTAAAAGTTTTATTCGAGTTTATGAATCTCAATTCATGGCAGAGCTGTGAATATGCAGGTGGTATAGAAACCACATGTATTACACTTATACTGCTTTAACTAATAGGCAATCTGGTAACTATCAAAGGAGAATTCCTATCAGGTAGGCAAGTGCAGCACGTCTGAGTTCCCTGGTGGCACAGCATAAATGGCACATTGAGACATCACAGAGAATTAGCTCTCATGTTAGAAGCCAGTTCCTCTAGGTTTGAGGCTGTATCTAGGCAATCCAAACACCCCCTGCTCAGCAGCTGCCTAACCTGGGAAGCGCTTAAAAGTCATTACCTGGCTTTCTGCTTGGTGATAAAAGTCCCCCGCAGTTGGGCTGCAGCAGTGCTCTGCTCCTGGTGAAACACCAGTGCCAGGCACAGCCACGCATTCTCCTTCCACCCCGGGTTCACCAGGTCCAGGGGATGGGCAGGGGACAGCTGTTCTCCTTGGCCTCCCACCATGATGGGACCCCTCTTAAAATTCACCTGCAACTGGTTTCATGTTGCAAGTGGATTCAGAGAGAAAGGAGAGTTGACTATGCCCATGCTGAAGCAAAAGGATAAAATTTACAATGATTGAAGGACTCCACAGCTGAAGACACATCCCAGAGGAAATCTGTTCATGGCAGCATGGAGCTTGTTCTGCTGTGGTTTCCCCCCGCCGCTGGAGAGCAAGGCTGCTTTCCAGAGTGACTGCAGCATTACTGAAAGGAGGAGGAGAGGAGAAAGCACAGGACCATGTGCCTGGTGGTTTAGAAAATGTTTGGAAATATCCACAGACCATTTTGTCTTCTGCTGCTTTTGGTGCCTGAGAGTACTTTTTTAGGAAATCCCACTTTTATTTCATTTTTGTATACAGGTAAGTGTAATTGTTCTAATCAAAGCCAACTGCAGGCAGCAATATGTGCCAGTTACATGGGAATATGTGCTTAGATGTCATTTGTTTTATTCTCCGTAGTAATTTTATGGAGTGTCTTCTGATTTCTTTAGGACCAATGGCGTATATGTGACAGATTATCACGATACTGCGCAAGGCTACAGACTTTGTTTCCTTTTCTCCCTTTTTACTGCCACAAGTCTCACCTTTCACCATGTTGCTACAGGTTTAAAAAAAAAACTCCAACAAAACAAAACCCCTAAACAAACAAACATACAAAAGCAAACAAAACAAAACAAAACAAACAAAAAAAAAAAAAAGAGAGAGAGAACAAAAGAAAGCTCCTGTATGTCTAAAACCTTAGAATCAGTTTGTGGAAAGTCGGTGCAGTGGATTTACTCCTGAGTAGACAGAGATACCTTTTCTTAGCACTAGGTCAGGCACACAAACAAGGAATACAAGCAGGAGATCAAACACCTGCAGTCAGCACTTTTACTGGCTGGTGCAGGAGAGTCTTCTCCACAGTGGTTTTTTTCAATAAACCCTTGTGAAGCTGTTAGCTCTCCCTTACCACTTGTGGAGATGCTCAGCAGGTGGCTCTGGAAGCTCAAACACACTTCACAGTTTCAGTGTCTGAGTGATTTTGCAATTTCAAACATCCAGGAACCTTTCATTAGATTTAACTGTGTTTTTAGAGACAGGGTCAGCATAAAGATTTCTTTCACTAACTGGAGAGCTTAATTGGATAATCCTTAAATGATGAAATACATAACAGACTGAAAGAGCTCTCTGAAGTCAAGTGTCATTATTTTATCCTGTGATATGGTGTGAGTATTGAAATTTCAGATTTTAGGGTGCAGGTAAAATTACAGGATTCTCCCAGGGAGCCTGTACTCCTTTATTTGCAGTATACAAGTAACTTGCATTGATTGGAAAGGGGTGGTAGAAAACCTCTGCAGGTTGTCTTTTGCTTCAGATGTCTTTGAAACTGCTTCTTCTTGGACTTTAAAAATCTCAAGACATCCAACTTAGGGGCCTGCCACCTGTTCGAACACAGACTGAAGTAAATGCGTTCGCAGTGAACAATAAAACTTCAGTTGATTTTATTATTTTTATCTACATTATTTTATAATAAAAAATAAAATATGAATGTTTAAATTGTTTTGTAATTGTAATTCTGCCTAAAGGAGAACATTTGAAAAATTACGTCTTCTGAGGTTATTTCTTACAGCAGTTTCTGTGGCTGAAACATGTAGGGCCAGGTAGAAAGCATATAAAGGAATAAAAGCACACTTTCTGAAACTACAAAACTGATAATGAAATATTAAAAGCTCAAAGCACACAAAACATTCTTTTTATAGTGTACTTTCTATAATTTCATTCTAGCATGCAGTAGGAAAATGAAGATCAGAACTAAGTTCCTAAAGGAGTTCTGAGTGTGATAATTGGTCTTTTAGTGAGAAATTGTTACGACAATAAGGCATCCTGCATTTATTCTGATGTGCGACACATCATGAAAGTTTTGATAATTCATGTACCTATTTATGTTATTTCTTTAACTCACAGTTGGCTCATCTGCGCAGCTCCAAAATTTATGTCTTAAACAGCTCATAAATTAGAATCACAGAGAGTTCCGTCAGTTAAAAATCAAGTGTAAATGATTATTACTTTATAAAATAGGGTTTACATCTGTTATCATATGCCTGATACTCTCAGAAAGCAACCAGAAGGGCCTCTCAATTGTAAAGCAACCTTTCCTGTTCCTCTTTCCTCCTCCTCTTAGTTCTGGCATCCTTATCTTACTCAGCTGACAGAGAGATGCTACAATAAAATGAAATTTCAAAATAAGTTGCATTAGGATTGAAATGTACTAGTTACCAATGACAGGAAGGGTGCTTGGACCGAGTTTGACATCCTAGCTTGTTTCCACGCAGTGTCTAGGTCTGGACTCCGGCATGGACGTTGTCACCCAGACTTCTCCACAGAAAATAATTGTCCCAGATGAGAATGTAAAACAAGTAAGAATCTATGTAGTGTGAGTGACAGCAACATTAAATTCCCACTGCAGAAGTGTAAAGACTAACTTCACAGTATGGAGACACCTGACAGAGGCTTAATGACTCATTTCGTAGAACTTCTGAGGCTCAGTAAGCATTTTATAAGTCCGTTGTATATTCACAATGTCAATTTTCATTTTAAATATTTTTAAAACTTTTGAAAATTAATAACAATTTACCTGTTGTGATTTTTAAATGAACAGAATTGTTTTACTTTGGGCTCTAAATGAAGCTTCATGGATGCAAAAAACGTGGCAAAAATGTTACTCAGAATTTAATATCTCAGAATACTCCATGAAGCAAGAAATAATCAAATTTTTGCTTATAAGTTTGAAATATATAATATTTCCTGCTAAGCATTTTTGGTGATTGCGACACGGACTTTGCTGGGTCCGATGAGGGCTGTCCAGCCCTCATGTCCTCTGTGGCTCACCTGCAGCTCTAGTCCCTGATGCAGGGCACCACTTGTAGCGACTGGGACACGGACCCAGCCCGGCAGGGAATCTGAATCGTTTATTCAAAGAAACGAGCTGGTTTTATACACTTCTTCAAGGCACAGCATTTCCTTACATGGCAATACTCACTACATGACCTATCCCATGCTGCCACATCAGCAACACATTTCTGAATGTCCTTCTATGGGGCGATCAGGCGCTGTTCACCCGTCTGTCAGCTTCCGGCAGCTCCTCTCCATAGGGCTCTGCCGTGTGACACCTCCTCCCCCCAGGGTCCGGCAGAGACAAGCCTCTCTGTGCCACCATGTGCTCCTTTGTCCCACAGCCTGTAACTCAACTCCATCCCATCTCTTCCCACAAAGCATCTTTACCTTTTGAAAGCTATCCAGTATGAAACCACTGTCTGTAGTGTTTTTCTTAAGGAGTTTTTTTGTTTGTTTTTTTGCTTGATTTGTAATAATTCATTTTTTTCCCCTTAAAATGAAAACAGTAATTCATATAAGAAAGTATACTCTGTATATATGGGGGGAAAAAAAAACAACAGCTAAAAAAGAAAATCTCTCTTCACATATCAAATACCCTTTGGCCATTGGTAATTGATTACTTTATTCCAGTCTCAGTCCTTTCTACTCAAGTCTTCTTTCACTAGCTATTTCATCAACCTGTTTTTACTGTCACCTTCTGTTCTTGTTTCAGTGACTTTGTTTTTTTGCAGCTGAACCTCTTACTGTTCAGGATATAGCTGCTTTTTTGTTTGTTTGTTTTCACTTCTGAGACTGATAAAAGCATATTAAGGTTAATGAATGCAAAAATTCGCCATCAGTTTCCAGAGATGAGAATGTCAGTGGTTCAAATTGGGTAAGCTCCCTAGTAACAGAGACATAATAAACAACATTCAGAATAATATAATCTGAGGTTGAAGTCAGTAATGATAAATTCATTGCAGTGCTTTAAAGTATAATCTTCTTCTTTCCACTAGCCTAGATTTCTTTCCTTTCTCCATCCTATTTCCAGTTATTTGTACTTCACTGTTCATTAGTGAATTGTGACAGTACCAGTTATTATTGCTACCATTGTATTAATTTGATTTGAAGCCATTGTGGTCTCTCAACAGATTGCTCTGGAACCTCAAAATATGGAAATACTGAAATCTTAATGGCCATAGCTGCTTACATGATTTGAATGCATCAAATTATGCCAGCTCCCTGGCTGGCCTATGATTCTGTGGTCTCTATATGCAGAAACACAGTAGCATTTTGAATAATATAAATTAGTAGGGTTTTTTTTTCTGGGAGGGTCCCCTGAAACAGTGTTGCAGCAATGTGGTTTTGTGGAATATGTATTGATGTGTTTAGACCTGTTAGCCTCAGTCAAAAGCTTCATTTAAAAGCAAAAGCTTTCTTGATTGTCCTAGAAAAGGTACTCCATCTCTGTCTAGATATGTCTGATGCCACTATCCCTGCTTTCCCTGCCCTAATATTTAATAATTAATATTGCTCAATTCTCAGGAATGTAGTGGTCTGATTAAAATTAGAGAGAAGTAAAATAACAGTACAGGAAGGCAGGAATCAGAGAGGCTGAGTTATATGCCTTAATGCATTTTTGTGTCCTGCTAGTAAAACTGTAGTGGTGTAAAACCAGTTCAGCAACCTCAGAAGGAGTTACATGATAAAACTACTGAAGGCTGCCTACCTACCAGATTATCGGCACCACCACATGGCTACAGATTTGCCACTGGGGTACTTTTTCCTTGAGCTGTGCACCCTTTACTTACAGTTTGCTGTGTGGCATTCAGAGGTTAGTGTTCAGTGGTGCACCATCAGAGTCATCTGTGGGCCAAAGTTCTGAAATTTGGAAAGCCTTTTTTCATTGATCTAAGCCTTTTACCTTATATGTGGCTGCTGGAACGGGAGTGAAAAATGTTAATGCTTGTGTCAGTATAATCCACGAAAACAGCATTTTCCTAAATGCATGGTCCATTACACTCCTGGCCAAGCTGGAAAGACCAAGAATTAGGTGGGTCTTCTCTTCCTGTGGCATTCTAGAAGACCCCTTTCATGACTAAAATGAAAAGAGGCTTAAGATATGCACAGCGAAGTGGCCATACGTTGCCATTTAAAAAGGAAAAATTTTGGCTTTACTTTGAGCAAACATTTTAGTACAGAAAATTAAAGGCTTGCTTTTACTGGCCTTATTTGTCTTTTGCCTCACTGTCAACAGCTGCACTGTACCTTTTGTTGTTTGTTTGTTTGTTTGTTTAAGTATAAATACACTGTGAAGACATATGCCTCAGAGTAAAGATATGTCATTAATTGTCTAATTTCAGTCATGTTTATACACTAATCTCAGTTAAACAAAGGATGCATGGAAGGATTTTTCTTTCATTTTACTTTCAGGCTGGTCCTGTAATGGATGATAGGAGACACATCCCATTTCGTCTTCCTGTTGTCCAGGCTGACAGCATTCTCTATCTAACTTTCTAGCAAATATCTTTTTCTAGATACCTAGTAATTCATTTCAGTATGTACAGCTTTAATTTATTAGAGATGTAATGGATGAACACAGGAAATATTTTTTAAGAAGGAATTAGAGTCCTAATAGCTTAAACTAGGAAAGAAAAATTCAGTTATGGACATTTTTATTTTCTTAAAATGAAGATTGGAAAAGTAGCTGGTTATGACAAAATCTGTTCTTCATTTGAGGCATTTTCAAGAATGACTGATTCAGCTACCCCTGATCCATTACCACTCAAGTATGACACCCTAACCTTGAGCTAGAAGAAATTTTAAGCATGAAAAAATTGTTGTACCATCTCAGAGTAGGGTAAAAAAAATTGAATGGAATTCTGTATAAAAGGCTGTACATTGGTCCAGAACCAGGTCAATGCCAGATCAGCTTTCCACCTCTTTGTGACCTGGGGACACAGAAAAGGCACATCTGATTTTGAAAGGCTCTTGAATCCTCTGGCCTTTTATGAGCCAGTCTGGGTCTTTTACTGCAGTGCAAGTAATTGTCAAATACAGTCATTTGAAGTAACAAGAAAAAAAACAAAATGTCTTACTGTGTTTTATCAATAAAATTTAATGGATAAGATTGCTTTTGTCTGGTTGAGAGGCACACCTGAATAGAGTTAAGTTTCTTTGATTTAGCTTTTTTGTGTCATTTTGTAGCAGTTTGACAGCAGTGTCAGTCCACGCTGACAAGCACATGGGGTTTCAAGAATACAAGATTTGCAATAAAATTATCAGGAGTCCTTCAAAAATAAGTGTGACATGGCTACTTGTGGCTGTCAAAGGAAAAGATCTAACTTGGTAGTGTTTAGAAGCAATGATGTTTGATTTGAATTCTCAAGAATTTGGATTATGAGAATAAGCAACAATAATGACAGAGCAAATATATAGTACATAATATTGAACCATTATGATGCACATGAATTTGTAACTGCATTATTTATGTTTCACCAAACATGTTCCCTGGAAACATTCAAGGTTATCCTGGATGGAGCTCAGAGGAGCCTAATCTAGTTGAAGATGTCCCTATCTAGAGTGGGAGGGTTGGACTAGTTGACCCTTAAAGATCTCTTCCATTACAAACTATTCTATGATTCTATAATTCTGTGTTATCTTTGTTGTTAAGAATCTTTTCTTAAGTGGAAATAAAACAATTTAGTGAATTCAAAGGGGAAGAAGTTTCATCATACAGATGCAGTTTTGTTCCTTTTCCATGGTCATGTCAAGTGCTTGGCTCTGGGACTCATTCCCAAGAAAATCATGTAAGATGTAAGCAGCCACTAAGAGCTCTGAGTATTTATGTAGCATCATTGGTTTTTTTCTCTGTATAACCCTTCAGTTGAAGGTCAGCAAGGTATGAATTGTAAAATCTTTAAACTGTCCCTTTTCCAAAAACATTACTTTTTCTCTTTCTTTTCCCATAGTTGCAAAGAACAAAAAGATTTCATAATTGTGTTAGTCAGTATTTATTATAGCTATATCCACAGTCTTACTGGTGTCTTTCAAATAAATGAAAGGTTTTTTTCTTTCAATCACAAAAGAACAAGGATTATGAAAGGCAATTTTTTATTTTTTATTTTTAATACATGCAATTTAATCTGAATACAAGTATGAATTTTCTCAGATACTGTCTTGTAGGTTCTGCACAATACTATCACTCAGGATTAAAATAATTTCTTTCTGATGCATTTCTGTATATTGGTATGTTTAGATTTCTGTAAGGGTAATCATTATTCTGCTTTGTAATGGCTGGTATTGGGATTACAACATAGGAATTTTTCTTCCTCTAAATTACTGGTACTCTTAAACTTAATTTCATGCAAATACACGTGTTTGCTGGGAATAAATTACAGGCATGAGTAGGTAGGTCAGTAATTGTCTCATTGGTAATGTTTATAACTTTGTATATTTTACTGGGTCTGGCTGGGACAGAGTTAATTTTCCTCATAGCAGGCCCATATTGCTGTAATTTGGATTTGTGACTAAAACAGCGTTGGTAGCACACCAGCGTTTTGGCTTTTGCTGGGCAGTGCTTACCCGGCATCAAGGATTTTTTCTTTTCCCACTCTGTATCCCCAGCAAGTTGACTGGGGGTGCACAAAAAGTTGGGAGGGGACACAGCCAGGACAGATGACCTAAACTGGCCAGTGGGATATTCCATCTTACATTCATTAATAAAAACTGAAGGGCGGGTTTTTTTAGGAAGATAGCCATTGCTCAGAGTGTCTGGGCATCAGTCTATTTTTGGGTGATGGTGAGTAGTTGCCTTCGCATCACATGCTTTGTTTTCTTTTGGTTTTTCTTCAACTGTATTTCTTCATCTAGTAAACTGTCTTGACCCTTGAATCTTTTCACTTTTGGTCTTCTGATTTCTCTCCAGCCCCTCTGCAGTGGGGTTGAAGGCAAATGAAAAAGCAGCTGTGTGGTTAATTTTAGGCTGCGTGTTATATCTGTCTTCATGTAAACATAGAAAATGCAGAAATGTACCAAAGATGTAAAGTGCTTTCTAAGTTGTTTTAAAAAAACACCAAAAAAAAAAAAACCTAAACCACAAAATAAGCCAAAAGCTCCAAACAAAACCCCACAGCCTCCCTCCTTAGAAAGCACTGAAGGATAAAGAGACTAAATTTTTAGTAAACAGTGATTTTCATCAGAGCATAGCAACTGCTTGTCATCACAATTTCCAAAAATTATGATGGATGTCTGGACATATTAATATGGGCTTTCTATACCAGAGCTATTTTTAAGTATTGGAAAGAAATCATGAAAGAAAGCTAGCGAAAGAATTTTTCTATTATATGGAATTTCAGGATGCAGAATGAGATTCATCTCTTCAGTTGAAAGACCTGACTTGATCTTCTGAACCCTGTTTATTGCCAATGTCTTACAGAAGAAAAGTAAATTTATAGAATCATAGGACAACCCAGGTTGGAAAGAACATCAAAAGATCATCTGGTCCAACCTTTAATTCTAAAGTGCCATTAATTAAGTAGTTAAGATGAATTGCACTTTAGAACAGCCTGTTTCTCTTCCTTGGTTGTAAAGAAAGTCCAGGTTGGAAAGATGACATGCAACTATCTACAGTGTGGCCATTTAAACTGGAATAATACAAATCGTGTCCTTAGTGATGCAGGGTAAGGACCAAAGGATGTCGAGACTTACTCATGTGGTTTGGGTGAATGAAATACTCAGATTTATATTGTGCCTATAGGGAGTCATTGTTCTACCAATATTCTTTTTGTTAGCTACAAAGAACAGTTTCTTCTTCTTCTTCTGTTCCCACATTCCTGTTTTCTGAAATGAGTCTTCCTTTTTTATATACGTCCTTTTGGATTCCTAAATTTGTTTCAGCTAGGATCTACCAAATTCTCTCAATGTATTATTTAGGAAGAATATTTTTGCCCTGCTAAAATGCTCAATACATTGTTAGTATAGAATAATACATACTAAAAATAAGAAGACATAACTTTTCTTATTCAAGAACACATAAATATAGTGATTAAAGCATGACTAACAGGCCAAGTGACATTATAATAAGTATAAAGCGGATTGCTGTCTCATTCAGAGTTCTTCAGGTGTGACTTAGTTAATTTGGTGTGTCACAACTACATTATTGATGGCTCCCATCAACTGGACCAACAGAGGTGTAAAGGATGGTGTTACAGATAATGCTTTCTGTTAGGAAGTTTATAGAATGAAGTAAATTTAGTGGAAACAAAAGTATCTTAAAATAAAGAACAGTTTAAAGACATTGATAGTAATATTTGAACCATATCATAGAACCTTTTTTTGAAACCAATTAAATAGAAAAATAAATGTCCAATATAAAAGATAAGGGAATAAGGAATGTTTTTCAAATTACTGTCAGTCCAAATTGAATCAAGATGCTAAAAAAGAAGCTAATTAGTCCAGCGCATAAGTTCAGATGTTTACTCTTGAAAATGCTTAAACAGTAGGGAAATCAATCCATCTGAGCCTCTGATGGTAAAAATCCATTGCTTCATTGGATTTTTCCTCAGATTAAGTTATGAGATTGACTAACAGAAACAACTTTGGAGTAATAACTACTCAGGGTTTTAGCTTAACTGCAAATACCCCAAACTAAAGAATACATACTCCTATCTGATTGCTTATACTTTGTCAAGCTCACATAAATAACAATATTTTTATATGTTGGATTGTTTATAAAAGTATTTTTGTAATTCCCCTCCAAATTTAAAAGAAGTTGAGAGCTAAAAATAGAAGGTAAGTATGTAAATTTTAATTATTTTTAAAAAAATGTTTAATATTTTTCAGCTTTTTAAGACAACTAAAAAAACTAAAGAATTAAAAAGTTGTAGAAGGGGATGATTGTTAAGATTTCTTTATTGTTTTTATTTTAATGTTGTCTTCTGACTTAAAATTTCTTAATGATACTGATTTCAATTTAAATATATGCTCAGTGTCCAATAGAAGAAGCAAAGCTGCTATTCCACCACTGTGTGTTCAACTCAACTGTGATGTGCTCACAGACACCAAAAAGATCACAGCCGTGCAAAATTAACCTAAACACAGGCTAGAGGAGTTACAGTTTTTCATTAGACTTCTGTGGCTATCTGAGGTTCCTCTGATATTTTTATAGCACGATGGATGGAGGCAAATGCCTTTTCCTTTATATTGCATATATATGAATTTGGCGCTTTGTGCAACTTAAAGATAACTACTGAAGTGTTAGATGGCGTATGGGGCTTTGCTGTATCTGAAGACCAAAGTTACCAAGGTCAGTAGATGCAGAGGACACTATATTAACCATGCATCACACTGCCTCCTTGTTCATCTTCATGACACTTATTGGAGCTCTTGTTTCATGAACTGTGAGGGAAAGTTCCTTTTTAGGGCTGTATCTATACCAATCAAGTGTAGCAGGAGCCATTCTCTGACGCCAAGGCTGACTCGTATGGCACTGCCCACGTTTGTGTAGATCTCTTACTCTGTAAAACGTATCAGATGCATTAACACTACTCAACGGGAATGCTTGTTCACCCAAGGCAGACTGTTCTTTGGGTTGGACCAAAACAGTACCAGGCTTGGTGCTGTCAGTAGGACAGTATGGATAATCATGACAATATGGATAACTGTGGAAATGTGGTTTTTTAGATGGTACCATTTCTGTTTAGTTCATTGTTGCAGATTGTTTCTAGGAGTCCAAAGTAGCCCCAGTTCTTTACATAACAGTGGCCACTCCTCTGCTGTCTTGTGGCACCTTTTTTATTGTGATTAACCTCTTTCCAGTCAAATTAAAGAGAAATCATTGCTACTGACAGCACTAAACTCAACAAGTATCAAGTTCAAAGCATAGATTTTCTTTCTCCTACTGAATTAGACAGTCAGACTCAAGACTTACTTTTGTTGCCATGGTCTTATCCTGGATAAGAGAAGTAATGAATGTGGATTCATGTCAGTGTAAGCTATATCATGTCAACTAAATAAGCTCCTTCTTTAAATCACATGGAAAAAAAGTGCTCTTACCATGAATAATTAACTGGATTTGTAATTGTAGGTTGACTATATGCTATCTTTTTAATTCATTCAAATACAAAATTACTCTTTTACACAGTTACCCTTAATATTATTATTTTATTATAACACAGGATTTAAATTTTTCTCTTAAAAAAAAGTTTATAAATAATGAAAATTAAGTCTTCTTGCAGTGATAGGCAAAGTTCTTTGTTATGCTTTTCTAAATTTTATTTCACTTCGGAGATTGATCAAAAATTCAGCTATTCACTACCATACAGGTGTTGAATTGGATCCTCAATAGATAGTCTCACTCAGTCTTTCATGCTTTATTGGTGCATGCTGACCATCAAGTGCAGAAAATAACAGCATTAATATTCTTTTTTATGGTTACAAGTACTGATGCCTGTATGGAGTTTTGTTCCTCAAAAAAGGGACATTACTTACGAATGAAGGTCAGCAATTACTCCCTTTACTAATATCCTTCTCCATGACCTGAAATCTAAACCCCTTCCCCTGTTCTTTTGACTTTCTAATCAGCTAATGATATGATATTACTCTCTAATCCTTTCTATTATCCTTATCTCAGTTCTTCCATCAGGTTCCCTTTGGGCAGCATGTAGTTTTTTTCATTGTCTGTAACACAGAAGATAGAATATTTGTTTTGGTATTAAAAAAAGAATCTGTGATATTAATGTGAATATATGATCTTGAATTAGTCTTGTCCTGCAGCTTGTATTGATATTAGCTGGCATGCAATCTACCTAAATACTACTGACAATTTCCAAATCCAAGCTATCAGCCTATCTGCCCTATTTTCAGGGCTATGAGTTGCATGTATCCCAAGATTTGATTGATACCTCCATTCCCTGAGGAAATGCTTCTTCCAGGCCTGTTTTTGTTTTTTATTTAATGTTGCAAAATCTATAACCTTCCCCAGAATGGAAGATACAAACATCATGTGCTCCCTTGATGATTACTCTTACCACTAGATTAAGATGCAGACAGCTTGTGGTGTACCATGGGTTTGTGTTTAGGTACTTAAGAAAAATTGAAGATGTCTGTTTAATCCGCAATTATAGACAGACCCCAGGGCATCTAGATCCACAGGTCAGGCTTGGATCAGACAGATTTGGCTTCAGAAGGCTGGAAAACCTCCTGTTATTATTTGTATGCTTGAGTAAGCTTACCCCTCACTTCAGTGGGATGGGCTTATCTGTGAAGATTGATGAATAGCATCTGGACAACATCTACAATTTTAATATTTTTGGATTTGTTCTCTGACTGCCTAGATTTAGACCATTGAATGAGGTAAACAGAATACCTCGTTTTGTAACTACAAGTCAAATAATATAAGATATAGCTGAAATGCCAGCTAAATTAGATACCACCTAATTTTTTTCAGGGAATGTTTCAAAATAAGAATGTAAGACTTGGTCCATAAGGTTGACATTGCTACATTAAGATAGGCAAATTTTTGGATTCCAAAAATAATAAAATTATTATAGTTTCATGTGAAATTAATAAATAATTCAGTTTTTTCTGATTTAAAAATGGTGAGAAAAACCGTTCTTGCCTGACTGAGCATTTGTTCAAGTAATAGTTTTAAAGGGAGTGTCTAGGTTACAATTCTATTCAGCTCATATTGGTTTACCTTTAAATTACCCTGCAATAGAGCAATTAAGGAAAGTTTTAATAGCTGCAGTGGTCTGTACTACAGTACTGCCTGACACCCTTGGTAGAAAAAGCTGAGTTAATGAGATCTCATGGAATAGAAATCACTTGCTTTGAGCTATTCTTTCTTTTTCCTTCCTTTGAAGAATCATACTGACAGTTTGACTCAATAGGTCGACTTGATGTGGAAACTAGCTTTTCACTAAAGATCTGAAAATCCCATAAATATGGGGATAGATTGGACCTCAAACTTTGATTGCTTATTGTACTTAAAATATACTTTGTCATACATCTGAACAGGAAGAAAGTCAGTACAAGTTATGGTATGATGGCAATGGTTTATAAAGGACTTAAACTTTTTTTTAAGGGGAAGAAGCTTTTTAGGCTAAATGAGTGTATCTTAGTAAGTGGAGACCACTAACTGAAAAAAAATTAATCAAAGCAGTGAATCATGTGGAGCATTCCTTTTCTCTGACTCAGATTCTTGGTCTTTCTGAGAATAAATACTACAGGTAGTAACTTTAACAAGGCAAGAGATACATATTCAAAAGATATGTGAGAATTGTTTAAAATATAGAGAGCAACCCATGGACTTGAGTAAGAATTTAATGTGACGTTTTTTGTGTTATTACTGGGTAAAAAAATATATTTGCATTTTACAGATCCATTACTGTTCTTGTTTGCAGAATAAAAAAGCTGTATGGAACATGCAGACTTGTCCTAGGATTTACTACATATGGATCAGATTTCAGTGGCTGTTTATTACTGGGACTATCAGTTTATTCGTAAATTGCTCCGCTCTACAAATTGTCAGAGCCTTTTCTCACATGACAAGATTTCAAGTAAATTAGAATGTTAAATATCTCAGTAGCCAAATAACTGTTTGTAAGTTCAGCAACAATGATGTGTTGTCCAGTAGTTTTCCAGTATAAAGGTGTTTTTATGGACAATGAGTACACTGCTTAAACTTTAATTTATTTTGTCAGGTTGGGGAGGAGGAAAACTGCCTCTCTATTTAGGAAATCTTTATAGCAATATAGGAAGATACTTCTCTGTTTTCTGTATTAAAAATGCAGATTATTGTATAAATCTTTTTCCAAGAAGCTGGATATGATAAATAAAAAGGCAAGCCTTTGCCTGAGTTTTTTCAGACAGTTTGTTGCTGTTTTTGTTGTTGCTGTTGTTTTTCTGTGTTTTGGTTTTGTAGGGGTTTTTTAAAGCACTTTTCTTGATTAATTTTCAATGTTTTCTGTACTGGTCCCTCTCTTCCTTCCTCTCTCTCTCCTTTTTAATAACATTTTTGGCCTACACTTAATCCTGAAATGAGCTGGAACTCTTTTATTTTAAGAAGACTTTTCAATAGCAAAGTGTCTTTGTAAGGTTTCAATCACTGAACCATTGAGCTTTAGTAACAGATCCACATGCTGTTTTCTTTAGGCACATGTTCTGCTTTTGCATTTCTAGTGTTTCCTTATTTTTTATCAGTATGAAATAAACCAAACCAAACCAAACCAAACTCCAGAAGTTCTAAACTCCTGCATCTACATTTGTTTTGAATCTATGATTTCAGACCATGCTATCCAAAACCATTTGAAAATAACACATGAATAAACTTGAATTGAGATCTTCCTTAAACATTTTAGATGTGAAAGTTCAGGAGCCTACTGGCAAAATTGGCAAAAAACTGAGCAGTGTACACATTGGGATTGTGAACAGATGCCTTTCCAACCATTCCATTCCGTTCATCACTTTCGGAAACAAATCACTGGAATATTCAGCAGTGTGAAGTCTGCCTCCAATCTGTTAAATAATAATGTTGTGATAGTACTGTGAAGACTGCGAACAGGGAAGTAGATTAAGCACGATTGGAAGTATGCATCTATCTATTCCACCCCTGGGATCAACATCAGCATTTATGGATCTTGGATATTCCATGACCTTTCTCATAAATCAACAACCTTTCTTACTTGTGGTTCAGAAATTATGTGTGTGTGATTGTGACAGAGCAAAAAAAAAAGAGGCATGGCACCTTTCAGTAATTCAGATTCACCAAAGAACACAAGTCTGGCCATAATCACAAATACGCAGCTAAGCTCAGCACAGGATTGCATGGATCAAGATGAGAAAAATACCAACTGGGGAAAGTTAAGGCATAACATGCTACAAAGAAAAAAAAAGAAAACCACAAACTTGTCAAAAGGTAAAATCATATCTTCAGACAGTCTGAAGGATAGAATCAGTGTTTCTGATTTTAGCATTGAATCACTAACCTTCACCTCAATAATCTCCTGAGGACTAAGTTTCATGTCAAGAACTCATTTGAATAACATTCAAAATATTATATAGTCCCTGTCACACTGAAACTGTTGGGAGAAGAATCTGCCAACAACAGTAATCATCTCAATGAGAGAAAAATTCCCTGAAGACACTGAGAACTCAAGGAAGAAATAATTTAGGGTGGGAAGCAAGGTTGAAGCTGAGACTCCACTAACAGAAGCAGAACTGCTATATACACCTTGGAAATCATTGATGTCAAGCTATTTTCTTTTTATTCTTTCCTCTTGAACACGCTTGTCACCTGCCAACTATGTATTCATTCTGATGGAGAAGATTGTTACCCCAAACCAACACCTTATTATATATTCTACTTTTCTTCTTTCCTTCCTCATTCCTTTCATCTTCCTCTTTGAATTCTTTCAGAAACATAGAATTATTTTTGTCAAAAGGCACCTGTGAAGGTCGTCCATTTTACACACACACACACGCACGCACACACACCCCCCTGCTCCAAGCAAGCCTAAGATCGAAGTTAAATAAATCAGCTCCAATACAACATTTAATTGTCTGTCCTCAAAAATGAGCTTTGATGGATAGTCCACACCTAGTGACCGTAGCAGTACCCTGAGCCTTCCTGTCTTATAGGAAATAGTGTTATTATATTTAAAAGGCATGACTATTCATGTGGCAGTGTGCACTTATGTTTCTTTTGCTTATCATTTCATATAACAATTATTGGACAATCTTCTCAAGTTTTTCAGTAAGAAATGTATTCAATAGAAGAAAGTTTGGTCTAAATGCAAAAGATTTTGTCACAGATTTCAAAGCTTGTAAAAATCTTAAAAGATCAATATTTTGCTGAAAGACTTGCAAAAAGCTGCAGTGACAATTTGAACACTTAAGGCTATTGCTACCATTTTTTAAAAATTGCATTTTTCACTTTTTACATTTTTATTGGTGCTGTTGTACCCAAATTTGTGAATAGCTGTAGTGCTGGGTTAGTCTTTTAAAATGAGCATGTGATATAGCGTGAAAGATTGTGCCTTTGGCCAATTCAGCTGTGCTAGTCAAGGAAAGAAGCAGTATCACAGAAATATCAGAATTCACTGTAGTAATCATTGCAAGAAGGTAACACAGTCTTTTGTAGAAGCTTCTGTGTGCTTTACAGAAATACAATGTTAAAGACTAGTCAAAATTGCTGCCAAGATTTATTTGAAATGTAATAAAGCACATACTTCAAAGAGTCATGAGTAGACATAAGGGTGTTACATTAAACTGAGTGGTGGATCAAGTTGGTTTCTCTCAGTAGAATGATGTGCTTGCAGATCGAAAGTTACTATGTATATACAATATTCATAATCACTGAAACAAAAGATGTTCATCCACCGACCAAGCTAGTGGTCAGTTCCAGGAGGAACTCTCTGAAAGTGATCAGCAACAGGAATGAGGGATAGGAATCAACCTGTGTTGCTGCAGGAAAGAATTTTCGCAGTTCCCATTCTTCCTGTCAAAAAAAATCTGTATGCTGCTCAGTCCATTGTATTTTTATGTATTTAAAGCTAGCCTTGGTGTATCTGTTTCTGTTACAGAAAATAAATAGGCTTTTTGAAGAGGTTCAGATTTTGCCTCATTATTGTTGCTGTGATTGAAAATATTGTCTATCCCTGCCAGAACAGACCTGAGATAAGACTTAGCAAAGGAGAGTTTGAAAAAATTCATTGGCTTCCACCTTTATCCTAGGCAGGTCTGTATCTTCTATCTTTAACAGAAGGCATGAGTATTCTGAGGCAGGAAATTGAGTATTTAAAAAAATACAGGAAGAAGTATTACTGACTGGAGTGAATGTGGTTTTTTTATGTCAGCAATGGTTTCTTCAAGTGAAGAGGAATATAGTCAGTGGGAGAAGAGAGAGGGAGCAGTAACAATCTTCTGCATAACAGAAGGAAGCGCATGTAAGCCCTTCCGATGGTCCAAGTTCTACATTAATCCTCAGGAGTGAAGGAAATGTGAGGAAAAAGTGATATTGCTCTCAAACTGGGAAGTGGATAGATATGGCTGGTTTAACTCTCTGGAAAACTGCAGGGCTGATGAAGGCAGGTAAGTGAATGAATAGTTCTATCCAACAGCAGCTGTCTAGTGCACTGGCTTACTTCTTACACTCTGATCACCTGATGCTGGATTTAGGCAAAAGGAGCACTTTACAATAACTGCTGCTTTTTTGTTGTTGTTTGTTTATTTATTTTTGTTGTTGGTTTTTTTTTGTTTAATGAACAGGATACTCCCTTTCCCCTGAACCATCATACAAAGTGAAAGCAAGAAAGGCTTATGCCATCTGAGGCCAGTTGTGGATGGGTCATGGGCTGATGACAGTCTCTAATGGAGAGGATTGATGATTTGCACGGTACAAGTTATTGCTTGCTAACCCCTAGAATTAAGTTAATAAGGTTGTGAACTCAGCTAAACCACATCTGGATATGGTGTTTGTACTTTGTGTGTCAAGTTCAGTGATTAAGTTGCCTCTAGCATTTCATAGATTTGGATAGCCTTTCATTTTCAGCTGTTCTGTTTCCCATCAGCTACTACACAGTGATGGGTCTCAAAATGAAATATCCAATGTGCAGTCTAATTAATGAATGCATGGTAATCATGTATTTATTACCATTATTTGTAAGTAAAAGATTAATGAGTGAAATTCAGTAGTGATGCAGAGACGCAGTGCCAGGCCTCTGTCCCAGTAAGATCTATGGCATATGCATCAAGCAGCTATGCTTTTGGTCTGGAAATTCAGCTGTTAAAAACACTGAGCTATCTGTTTTTTCCTTGCATGGTGATTATCCCTCATTGTGAATGATGACCATTTCTCCAATTGAAAATATGGGAAAACACTATGGAAAGGACTCCAGAATTCAGAAAAATACTGTTTAAATTAATTTAAGTTGCATTTCGTACTGGATTTCTGAATTTCATACTAGATCTCTGCATTTAAAGTATTTTAATTATGTGTATTTTTACATGTATATGTTTTCACTGTCTGGGACACTGTCATATCTTTTTTGCTCCTGACTGCTGACAAAAAGAACTTAATCAAATATAATTTGAGTTAGTGAAAGGAAATGTCTCCTTGTCCAACAGACGCAAATGCACCCTACTTTAATATAGATGTTCACTCGATTATAGCTCTTCAGCTACCTTCCTATTCTAAAATATCATACGTACAAGAAGGCCTGTGTACTTGATAGAACAATGTCAGAGCAGACAAGTGTGTGAGAAACTGAACTCTCCACTGCAGACCTCCTACACCAACTCCAGAGAGCCACACCTTCTTCCAGTCCCCCAGGAAGTGCATAGGGGACTGACACATAGCTCCTGCAGTATATTCTGAATGCAAAATTGTAGGGCTTTGGTAAATCAACAAGGAAATCAAATCCCAAAGCTGAAGAACCGGGATGAAGAACATCCTCCTTGTACCACTGTCCCAACAGAGCTAAAGAGCTTAGAAGGTTTGTGCTTCTCTGACTTATGCCAGCACTGAGTGCTGCTTCAGCAACATCCTGCGCACTGCCAGTGAAAACTTCTGTGATTCATTCCTGACCTACTGCTGCAGTTCATAACAAGATGCTGTTCTTTCTGCTGTACTAATCTAAATGTACTAGTTCAGAAATTTTATCCATATTTACATTTATTTAAAGCACTGCAAAAACAGAAAAAAAAGCTTTTGTAACTTATACTCCAGTGGCTTCCTTGCAAAATAGTTACTTACAGCATATTTCTTTGTATTACACACAAAAAATAATTACCGCTCATACATACATTTCGTAGAATTCATCCACATTAAAAAACTATTCAGGGGGAAAAAATGTGATTATCATGTCAAAAAAAGGAAATTCTATTTTCCGTTACATATCATATCATGACTGTTGCTATCGTTGAACTAAATCATGTATTAGAAAATACACTAATTCACCTTCCCTTCCTACTCCAGCTGTCAGGTGACCAGCCATTTGGCCTGTTAAATTTTTTGTAATGTCTTAACATATTATAGAAATCTCTGAAAGTTTATATAGTGTATTGTGTCACTAGTTATAAATAGTCCAAGACTTGTTACACCATCAAAGCTGAGGAATAAGCCAAGACACACATATTAAGCTTCTTTGACTCTTTTATAAAGCTTCTTGTTTAACGTGAAAATCTCAAGGACATGCATCCCCAGGGGTGGTTGTCTTATGCTCCAGTAATGGAGATTAAATTTGTGGTAGTTAGCTAGCTAGCTCTTTTTCTAACAAGGAAACTAAAATTCATTAAAAACTAATTAGGAATGTATAGGAGGTTAATACTCCATGTTAAGCCTTATTAATGTGAGATAAGTAATTCATAAAGTATCAAAGGACTGCAATGGACAGAATTAAGAAGAATTATACCACCAAAAACTACATTAAAGCAACATTAAGGGTCTTGTTTGAGCTTGAAAAACCCAGGAAATTCAGAGTTAAAGCTAAATCTCTGCTGCTAACTCACTTTTTTATTCTAGGGTAATGCACATGATGGTCTTCCATTAAGAAGACTCAGAGTACATCATTAGGCATTCTTTTTCTACAACTGAAGCTTCAGTATTAATTAAAAGAGAAATAAATCTTAAAGAATATAGATCATTGACCAAATGGTTTCACGTTCTTAGGATGCTTAACATGCAAATTATTGGCTAGATCTGAGAAATGTTTCTTCAGATCATGCTGTTACAGCTCCTTTCCAAGGCACAGTGACTTGCAGTTTTAGCAGTCAAAAAAGCTATTAGGCTGTAATAATTGTTTTCTGAAGCATAGTGTTTTGAATGACACAAATTTCTAAATTAAAAAATTAATTATTGTAATTTGTTTTGACTTTTTTTGTGTGTAATAATAAGCTTCTTTCAGTCTGAGTTACAGAATAATTTAAAGTGAACAATATTTCATAAAATCGTACAATATTGTCGAAAAAATCATTTTCATTGTGGTGTTCCAACATCTACCCATATCCTGCCCCATTCCAACTTCATCACTACATCTGCAGTGAAGGCACGTATGCTATTGTCCCCCCACCCCAAGCATTTCTGCCCCCTTTTAAATCACAGTAAGTGCCGATGTAAATGTCAGCTGCAGTCTCATCACACTAAAGCACTTAACTAGAAATTCTTGTACAAGCTTTCTTCAGCAATGTAAGAATTACTGAAATGACATTTGGGTGAGGGATTAGAAACTGACATTTGTGGCATCCTATGCTTAGTGAAACCTTGTAGAGTGGGAGGAGAATGAAGAGGAACAGGGGAAAGAAACTACGTGTGTAGCAAACCCTTGCATATGGTCCTTATCACTCCAGTAGCAAATCCTGAAAAAGGAGACAAATCCCAATGTTTTTTTGACCCCAGCAAGAGGATTTTTAGATCATAGATAGTCAAAAGACTGCTTGCTCCTGCACATGGACAGAAATGCCAAGGAAAGCTGGCTGCCTATAGCCTATTGCATGAGTGAATTTGAGGGGCTATTTCTCCCAAGCACGTGCCTCGGTTAAAAATGAAGTGCAGGCAATAGATTTTTAATTGAAGTGAATTAGCATTTGTACGTTTCACTGCAAAAGTGAATTTTAAAGCTGATTTGAGTGATAAGAAAGTAGGATTTGACAACTTAAACACATAAGAAATACCTTACATTTTTAAGTGCTTTTTATCCCAGAGGAGCTCTAAGTGCTTTATAAGCTATGTAGATGAGTTACTTCATGCATCGTTGAAACCCAGCCACCTCTCTTAGTAGAGAACGGGACTGGCTTTACAGCACACAGCTTTATGATGCAGTATTCCTAAACAGGCAGAGGAGGATGCTGTAATGGCTCGGAATTATTTCAGTGCTCCTCCATCTACTCAGACAAGAACATCTCTCATGTGTCTGCTTTTGATTCCACCTCCCAAATGATAAAGTTCAAGGCATTTTCTTGGACACCAAAAATGATGGCTGGACCAATAGATGAGCATGTGCCTTAGGAGGGAAATTCAAAACTGTATTTCATGAAGACCCTAAGTGGAGGTATTCTCTTTTACCAGAAAGCATACATGAAATTCTCTGAACTTGTTGGACCAGAGCCTTAGGTATAGGCTTTCACATCTAGAAATTCTTTCACATCTAGAGATCCTTGAGGAAGTTCTATAGCCATTTTGATATCATATGAGACAGATAAGATGACATGAGGGAGTTTCTTGGGAGGTGTTTCTCCTATTCCAATTCCTTTTCTTTGTACTGTAAAGCATTTTAGCTTTTTTATGTAGATTGCTTAACTTTACCTGTATATATTTCAGCATATTGACAATAAGCTATGTGAAAAAATAGAAAAATTAGTTGTGTCGGACTTAAAAGTATGGAAATCAAAATCCCATCATTATTGGTTAAAATTAGCATATTTATAGCCATTCTAACATGAAACAATTATAAAATACTAAAGAAACAGGATTTCTTTCGCCACTGAATAGAGAAAATTGATTCAGTGAATCCAAAGTGGACAAATGGATTTCTTTTTCAAAAGAATGTTGACAAATCATTAGAGAATTTGTCTCTCAATTATTGCAAAGATAACAACATATAACATTCTTTCTCTTAGTAATAATATGTGCATCACACCCTGCTACTTGCCCGATGTTGATCTGAATTTCTCTCGGTGTTTGATACAAATTCAGAAGGGATCCACAGGTTCATTTTGCATAATTTTTGCAGAGTAAGGGGAATAGTATTTACTTGTTGCTCCTCCACAGAATCTAATAATTAGCTGTTTAAATAGAGTATGCTTTGAAGGGGAAAAAACAAAACAAAACAAATAAACAAACAAAAATACAACATCATCTTCATTTAATAATCCCTCAGGATATAAAAACCCACTTCATCACATGATGAGGTGATAAACTACAATCTCTATTCCAGGTATTCACCTAATTTCTAGACAAAATTTGTCTCTCATGACCTTCAAAGACCACAGAGACCTCTACTTTATCCTTTTATAGAGCATGATTGAATAATCTTTTAGGTGGCATTCCTCAATATTTTCAGTTGAAGTCATTTTTGTGGCATTTCTCTAAAACCTGGCTAATCTTTCAATATTTTTCAGCAGATCAGACCTCAGAGCAGCATACAGTATACCAGATATGAGCTTACTAACTATGTATACAGTAGTCTCTTCTCTCTGTTTATCACTTTTGCTCTTTCAGCTTCAGTTTCACACAAAGTGATGCATTCTACACAAACAGATAAGCACATACAACATATGCACAAGCTGCTGTTGACAATAGCTGTTTTGCTCGTCTTTTGGATACACAACTATTGCAAACAAAGGCAAGGAGCAAATCTCAGTTTTACAAACAAGGGAGGAGCTTGATTAACAGCCTGCCTAAACCTTTGGATTCTCCTGCAGAACCTGGCTGACAGTTTTTCAGTGTATGATGGAGCTCTCATGACAAAAAGAGAGTACATGCCCCTTTTCCTCAGCTATATGTATAGAGACTCATCTTGAGGAATGGCTGAAGAACACAGAACCCCTTAAAGAAGGGTCTTGGCTTGGTAGGGTTGCCTGTGGGGTTTGGAAAGTCAGACTTGATTACAGAAAACATCCTTCCAAAGAGGACTTCCAGAGATATTTTTCTTCAAGAAGCAACAAATGGTTAAATAGTTCATCATACTGAACAGTTCATCATCTGTATCCACTTAATATCAGAAGATTTATAGGAACGGGTGATCCTAAATTTGTAGCTTTGGGCACAAAAAAGTATGTTTGAATTTTTATTCTATTCTAAAAGGAATCGTTTATCTACATAAATCTTATCAACAGATTGTTTAAATTACTTTTTTTTTTTTGGTGGAATATCCAAGTACAAAAACACCAACTACAACTTGATTACATTATTTTCATTAATTTTTTCTCAAAACAGTACAGAAACTTGGCAAAAAGAGAGTACAACCACTCATAAGAACTACTACAACATGAGCTCTAGTTTCTGTTGTTTGTGCCATTTACAAGTAGACTTGTAAAATGTACTGTGGTACAACCACTGGGCACAACACTGCCCAGCTACCTGAGAAATGCATGAAGCAAAATACATTTAAAATGTGCTTCAAGTCTAAAACAGAGGGCTAGTTTACAGAAATATAGAAGTCACAAAATCACAAAATATGCTGTGTTGGAAGGGACCCATTAGGATCACTGAGTTCAACTCTTTTTCCTGCATCAGATGCCTAAGGATTCAGATAAACACGTTTCTCAGACATTTCGCAGAAGCAATGTAGAAATTCAGAATGTTCAAGGACATTTGTCAGTCCTACTGTGGTTGGTCTTCATTTTCAAATGCCTCAATAACTTTGAAAACCAATTCCAGAATAAGTAAAGCTATTGTGTTAATAAAATAGAAATTTAGGAAGATTTCTGCTCCAGACTTTACTAAGTACCCACCAGACACATTCCAGTCCCTGAAATGAAAGATTTTTAGAGAGAAAATAATATGAGAAGAATATTTCAAATAAAATTTAATCTCTCCCTTGGCTCACAAAAAACAGACAAATCAATACTTTTCTCAAATTTAAGTAAGATATATGCCTCAAATTAGGTAGAACAACTCACTGGGTCTCTGAAATTCTTTGAAGAGCATCATAAGATGGAATAAATATACTTTCAGGAAAAAAAAAAAAAACGCAACTTAAATTCTTCCTTTTTACTGTAGAAGTCTTTCCCAAAGTCACGTTCTCAGAAAAAACTAAGCTTCCACAAGAGTTATTGGCTGGATGAAAACTTTGAAATTAATTTTCTGTCATGACATTCACACAAGGTATTGTGTGGGGGTGAGTGGTTCTTACTGCGAAGGGTGTTGGCAGAGCCTTGACTGTCTCATTTAAGTGCCTCTGCATCAAGGACTTTTGGTAACCCTGTCATCAAGTTGCTTTCTGTCTTATATGAAATATATCACCATTCAGTGCAACAACTCAAGTTCCAAGTCTAATGTGATTTCTTTGACACCTCTATAACTAAAATGCATTTGCTCAAAATTTGAACAACACTGCAGAATTACATGAGTGAATATCTCTAGAAATTTTTGTTGGGGGCTTTCTGGTATTCATTTTAAGCTGTAGTAAAAGTATTTTGTTGCAAGTATATGCTTAGAAGTCAGGCATCTGCCTTTTGAATGAGAATTAGAGTACTGATTAAGGAGGAATTAAGTAGAAGTTGAATACGCTCAGCTTGAGGAGTTGGCCTGTTAGACAAAATATTCCAAATGAAATTACCTAACATAAGGTAAGGCAGTCAAAACTGCATTTCTGGCAAAAGGGAAATTTCTCTTTTTTCTTGGTCTTTTCTCCACTCCTGACATGCACCTTCCATCTGCTCTGTAGCTCTTCAGGCTCCTCTGGAGCTTATTTGGTTCACTATTCTGTAAGAAATCTAAACCAGCAAGAAAAGAAGGACAGTTTTCCTTGAATTCAGTGAGTTGAAGTAACAAACGATGGACTTTATGAAAACCAAGGCCATTGTGAGGGAGGAGGTCTGTAAGCACGACCAGGAGCAGAACAGGAGGAGTAGGAAGACAAGCTGGTGTGTGTTGGGAATAGCCAAAGTGAGTCAGAGAGAGACAATGCTGTCTTTCACAGCTGGAGTTTCCCTGTCAGGGCTGCATCCACTTGTTTTTGTCAAAACCTGTCCAGGGCTTAGTTACAATATCAGTTTTATTTTTCTCTTGAAATACAGCCAAGGAAGTGGATAGAGCAGCTATGGTCTTGATGTAGTTGGGTAAGTGAACTCTCTAACCAGACGTGGAATACGTACTTGCACAACCCTGACCAGTTTTAGGGAATACATAGATTTCCAGGCTGCAGTACTTCCAGAAAGCAATATAGTTTTAACTTCTTGTAAAACATAGTGGGTAATGTCACATGCCAAAGGATTTCAGGTTCCTAGGAAATTTATGCTTTTTTTCCCTCTCCTCTCTTCTTTTTTTTTTTTAAATTTATTTTTAAATAATTTTCTTAAGCATTCTGCCTGAATTTGAATTTAACTGCATCCACTATTTGAGTCTTGCCCTTTGCTCTGTCTACAGCTCCCCTGAATTACACTGTAATGAAGTGTAAACCATACTGCAGAGGCCGTTGCAAGATGCCAGAACAATTCCCAATGTTCAGAAGGCATCCCTAAGCCTAGAACATGGGATCTCATGTTAGCAACTGACTGAGCAGTTCCTGCACCCTATCTGTTAAATAGTTGCTGGGGGACCTAGTCACTGGTCACCTGGGAGTTTCCTGTGTGAACAAGATTGCCTTTAATTCTGAAATAGTCAGATCTCTGGGTACAGGAACCTACAGTTTTAGGTGTATAAAACTCAGCCTAGTGTCTCCCGCACTTTTAAACCCTCTCTCCTTTGAATTGCAGTGAAGTTCAGAGCCTTTTGAGTCATGGTTCATCATTAAGGTCAGCATCTTAGGTATGATGCAGAGCTTCTGAAATCATAATTGCTTTTGCTTGAGAAAAAAGAAGAGGACACAGAGCAGCTGAAAACTGAACGTGCCTAGATGTAGTGCCTAGAGAAGCCCAGGAGGCACTCAGCCCCTTAGAGGATCAGCATAGCCCTCCAGAATGCTCTAGCTCAGTCTTTTCCCTACAATGTGAGATAAAAAGATAATTTTCTCTCTCTACACTGGGGGGGGGGGGGGAGGGGCTGTCTTGTGCTC